>CAKMRK010001148.1:0-300032 GCA_928213465.1 Penicillium sclerotigenum | reverse complement strand
TTCAGCATAATAGGTAAGCCATAATAGCTACCTAGAGAATCTTGGGCGGATATTTAGTCCGGCAGAATATTATATAAGCATACAGTGTGGGGCCTGGGGTGTTAAAACTTATGCGTACTGACTGTACATACACTACACCAATCTCAATTGGGTATTTAGCTATATTGTATGAGATTAAAGTACGTACAACTAGGGAAGCATATGTATGTGTATTGATTGCTCTTAGAAGATAAATGAAATCAATATAGCATATTATAAGAACCGTATAAGCTCAATTGAGATGTAGATACATATACATAGCATTTATTGTTGCATGCGCAAATATTTTCATAGCCGATTACCCCGAAAAAAGGAGCTCACGTGAATCCCACATCTAACCCCACACGGAGGTCAGCTCCCTTGATAACCTTGGAAACACCAGTATGGACTGAAGAACAACAATCCCTCGCTCCATGCAGATCTCACCCTCGTGACCACGAAATAGCAACCATGCTTATATGCTGTGTTGATACGGTCAAGATCAAGGCCCCACAGGGTTGCTTAGGGCTGCAACTATAGAGAAGATGCTCTCACGCTTATCACATCCCAGAGGTCACCTCCGACTAAGATCCATTGTGCATGTCATATCGCAAAATTTGACTATACCTTCGAGACCAACGGACCTTAATGGCCTGCTATTCAGACGAGACCTACACACAGCCCTCTTTTTCCCAGGTTTGTACCACCCCGGTCCCCTTTTACCTCTGAGCCTCAAAATGGCCGCTGATACACACAATAGGGCATGGAGTCCAAAGGGTTGGTATGGCCAATACCTGGATTGAAAGCTTTCCCCATACCGCGGCTAGGGTTTTGGACGAGATGGATAGTACCCTCGGGTTCAAACTATCCAGCATTATATCCGATGGTCCCAACTCCAAGCTCAACGAAACGGAAAATTCACAGCCTGCAGTCATGGCAATCTCAGTCCTGATACTTCGTATCCTGGAGCGGGAGTTCGGATTTAACACTAAATCTCGGGTTGATGTTACGCTTGGGCACAGCCTTGGGGAGTTCTCCGCATTGGTTGCCGGAGGCTGTCTTGAATTTAGTGACGCTTTACAATTAGTTCGTGGTCGGGCTGAAATAATGGCCCAGTGTACGCGCCAGTTGACCGAGCAATCAGGTGAAACATATGGCATGGTAGCACTTCTCTGTGAACCCGAGCACCTGGAAGATTTGCTTCGAACGGTTCAGGAATTCATTGGCCCTGAATCACCAGGTATTGAAATTGATAGGGATAATCGTGTCCCGTCAATTCAACAGGTGGTGGTCGCAAACATCAACTCAAAGAATCAAATCGTGCTAAGTGGTAGTCTTGACCGAATCAAAATCCTTCTCGTCCAAATGCGTCAATTTGGAGGCCACGACCCACGGGCTGTCAGACTGAAAAGTGAAAGCCCATTTCATAGCCCTGCTATGGCGCTAGCTGGAGATTATATGAGAGATGCCCTCGAGAAAATCAACATCACATTCCCGGCAATTCCATGCATATCAAATGTTTCCGCCTTGCCCTTCCAGTCCAAGGAAGACATCAAGGATCTACTTTCAAGACAGTGCACTGATACAGTGAAATGGTGGGATAGCATTCGCTATCTTGATCAGGAACGAGGCGTCAAGCGGTGGATCGGAATTGGACCAGGAAAGGTTGGCAGGAATTTGGTTGGCAAAGAGGTTGGGAGAGTTGACACTAAAGGTGGTGGAGTATGGGCTGTTTGCAACCCTCATGAAATGTCAGAGATCATGGTTGCCCTAGAGCAGACTGAAGTCGAAACTAAGACTTCTAACCTGAATTAGCATCATGACAAAACGGTTATATTTTCAAGGACTGTTCTATTATATTTAGAATCCCCATGGCTTATACACCATATGGAGTGGAAATTCGAAGTAGCTTAATGACTAAAGAAATGATATGGTTCATTGTCCAATCAGTTTGGTGAGATTGTTGCTGTCAAATATGAATGTAAGTTGGGGGAACTACTTGATCGAGGGGTTTATCTGTATCCTCAAAATCTGATATTGGTACTCTGTACTCTCCCTACAGCAAAGTACCTGGAGCCCACGAATTCCCAATACGTTTAACATCCGCAACGAACTTTTTGTTAGAAATTGGCTGGCAAGCGGACAAAGAAGAAGCTGTGTTCCCGGAGATCGGTACATGGTCATCGGGGGAATAAAATGGGTTCTGCAAAAGCTGGATATATGCACTCTGTAATGCGCGGAATGCCTATAAGGGATAGTTAGGGGTTGGGATCTTTCGCCAGATAAGCATTCACAAGGCATCGAGGAAAAACACACCGGCTTTACATCAGAATCTCTCAAGCCATTAATCACAGCGCCTGCTTGCTTTCCAGCACCGGCCTCTTCCTGACCGAATAAATCCACAATGATCAATAGTTTTACTCCCGTGGTCGTCAACCATCCATAGGCCGCAAGTCGTTCGTCAATTGCATGTAATAGACCTAGATCCTGATCAATGGATGTTTGTTTGCACCGGATGTCGAAAATGTCGAGGCAGGAGTTCAGTAAGAAGGAGAATTCGATAGTGGAATCCGAATATGGGGGAAATAGGGAAATGTGAAGAGGGTTATCCTACATTCGGGTTAGTATGATCAATTTCAAAGGGACAGTTTGGCAGAGCGATACGTACTGCCTTCCCAATCACGCCAATGCAGGCTATTTTTGGGCCAGCCATTTTTGAGATAGTCTTTGAAGTGGCAATGTACCCGGACTGGGCGCAATCACTTGAGCTCTTGGAGTTTAGGGACTGATTCCCTTGTCTCTACACCGTGATCGGGTGAGAGTTCTAATTTGAGTAGATATTATCTCTCCGTATAGTTTGCACAATGCTCTGTAATTGAGCAGTCCTTCCAAGGACGGATACTTTGCAATCAAAGAGTAGACAGTAGTGGAGTGATCTCCAATCCCCCGCGACATAACGTATGGAGCAGACGAGTTCAGGCACCCAGGCAGAAAAAGGAGCTCAGAGCCAATGACCACACAGGCAATTCCATTTACGAGCATCTCACCGCTTTTACCATACCAGTTTGCATAACTGAAAAATACGGCCGCTAAGCCAATGAGCTGTGAAGTAATAGCTTACATCATCTCTATAAAACCGTCGGTATACATCATCTTCTTCCACTCTGGAATCGGAACCTTTTTGGGGTTCTCCTTGTCTTGCAGTTACCCGGAGCCCGCCACCTCTGCCCTCTTGTAATTCTATATTACCTGTCGTCACTGGCCGAGGCTGCAATTAACTTGTCTCTTTAACCTCCGGGATCACGATCTTTTATTCTAGTTGTTTCTCTCCACCGAAGAGACTTTTCTCAAGATGCTTCCCATGGCGAGGCCCGCCATCTCTGGCGCTCTGTGCGGTAGGGATCTTGTTCACCTCATCGACAATATCAATTCACTAATAGAAAATAGCTGCGCGACCCCGTTTCGTTGCCTCTCTCCCGCGTGCTCAACCCTTCGCAGCCCTCTCGACTTCGTCAATCAAATCAGCGACAGCGCTCGAGCGTCAACCGTCAGCCGCCGCCCAGCAATTGACCGCGTCAGGCAAGGTCCGCCGAGAGGTGCCTTTGCCTAGTCAGGAGAAGAAGGAGGGTGCTATGCAATATGCCTTGTTCGTTTGCTCTTTATAGCTTTCATCTTGTATGCGCCTTGAACTTCCGCTGACGCTATATTATACAGGACCACCCTTGATCAGATTGCCAATTGGGCTCGTCAGAGCTCTTTGTGGCCTATGACCTTCGGTCTTGCATGCTGCGCCGTGGAGATGATGCACCTTTCTACCCCCCGTTACGATCAGGATCGTCTTGGAATCATTTTCCGTGCTTCTCCGCGTCAGTCCGATGTTATGATTGTGGCCGGTACCTTGACGAACAAGATGGCCCCTGCTCTTCGCCAGGTTTATGATCAAATGCCCGACCCCCGGTGGGTTATCAGCATGGGCAGTTGTGCCAACGGTGGTGGATACTACCACTACAGTTACTCGGTCGTGCGGGGCTGTGACCGGGTTGTGCCGGTTGATATCTACGTGCCTGGATGTAAGCATTTCCTCTTCCCTCGTGCTTGTTCTGTTGCAATTGACTAACAAAAACCAAGGCCCACCCACTTCCGAGGCACTCATGTACGGTATCTTCCAACTGCAGAAGAAGATGAGACACACCAGAATCACACGCATGTGGTACCGCCGCTAGTCTCTAAAACCAATGATATGGTGGTCTGTTTTTTTGCCTTTTCAGTCATAGTGCATGGTAAACTTAAGTGACTTAACCTGACCGCCGTGGAGTTTTATGTGTCTTTTTACTTTGTATATCAATATCAAGCTTCAGGGTCTGATATTTTGTTTTTACTCTCACTTTGATTGGTCTGTTCCCCATTTTTTTGCCTGTCAGAATATCCATTCAAAAGAATTCAAATAAATGTCTCATATACTGGCTTTAATAAACCTACATATCTCGCTCTATCGATCGGGTTTTAGGTGGTCGCCATTTTCCCCATCGGGGTGCCGCCGCTTTATGCGCTTAGGGTCCTCCTCACTCTATACTGAGTACATATTTCATCTATGTATAGTAGTGATTCCTTACATAGTGAGCGCTCCCGGGGTCGCTTAGAGTGTGTTTATTAATGTTTGAATACTGTGGCTTAACTGGACCTCGGGAACTGGAAGTGTGCACAAATGCCTCCAGGACTACCTGCCCAAGAAGATCTGCTTCCCATAACATTAAGCTGTAATGACAAGGAACTCATGTAGCCGTTTGGTTATCCCCGATTATACCTAATAGTAATGAAGCATGAATTGATAATGGATGAGCGCAAGACCAGTAAAAGCCAACAATGCGGAATAAGTCGACGACTGTGGATTGTAGAAATGAATATACATAATATTCATGAGATACAAGCTCTAAACCGTAGACAGCAATATACTACAGCCTGAATGTAGCATCGGTTATAAATGTGACATTATACTGCGAAGCCACTGGAGTTCGACTGTCTCAGCTCCCCAGCCGTCTCGAAAGTCCCATTTTCTAGCACCCGAATAGCTTTGGCCTGACTCCAGTCTGGTAGGCGAAGATTGGTCCAGGTCACATTGTGCCCGCGTTGCTTTATGTGTTGGGCGGTGGAATTGTCGTGATCATACTCGAAAGGACTTGGATTGGCACCAGTTGGTTATGCAGTCGAGAACGAGTAAGGGCCTTCGCCGCAAGAAGTCTTTCATCAACTGCGTGCATAATATATTGGATAGTAATTGTGGCGGTCCGGCTTCCTCCCGCCGCTCCCGTGGTAAATGGTGGGTGTGATGTTTGCCAATTTTCTACGTTCAATGGCACTTGTATGCCATACAAGACTACACCACAACCATGAGAGTATACATTCCCACCACTGGTCAAGCCATCCAGGGTGCAAGTTCTCATGGAGTTGGTCAAAGTCCCAGCAAGGTATTCAATCTCTTCGTGGAGGACTCTGAGGCAACACGGACCTATGTCTGGCAGAACTCATGGGCATACTCAACGCGGGTCCTTGGTGTCATGGTCATATTCCATGGCGGGGACCAAGGCTTCGTGATCCCTCCCCATGTAGCCCCGTTTCAATTTATCATTGTTCCCGTTGGCATAGCCACCATCACAGAAGATTCTGCATCAAGGTGATGTTGCAGGACGCCAGTTTCCGCGTCAAGATTGATATTCGGGAGGAATACTCACCGGGCTGGAAGTTTCATCGATGAGAGTTACAAGGTGTTCCCCTACGGCTGGAAGTGTGACCCAAAGAACTAAAGGATGGCTCTATCTCTACATCGCGCCGGGATACCAAAGGAAAAAGGAACGTTAGTTTCGAGAACCCAGCCAAGGAGGTTCTTGGGCCCTCGGAGGCCATTCAATCTGGCATGTATAACCGAGCTCTAGGAAAGTTCAGGAATAACCTGAAGATTGTCCAGGAGTGGCCAAGCTTATCTCCTGCCATCAACACCAAGCCCGTGTTCCTGATTCTATTCTATCTTAGAAAAGAGTGCGAAGATCAAAAAGATATGCGAGCGCTCTGGCGACTCGGAAAAGCAGCATGACGCTAGAGCCCCGAGCATGGGAGCCAAAAGCTTGTGGATTCCTTTTAAACAGCCGACGGAGTTGAAGGGAACTAATACCCCGTGTCTGGCGGAGGGGTGTTCTCGCATGGCAGAGAAGTGGACTATGATTGGAAGATCGTACTAGAGTATTGAATGAACGACCTTGGTTCAATTAAGGTAGAGCAGCCAGACTAGCACTGTAGACTCAGGGCTTAGAAACATGGAAAGAAATACAGAGAAAGAGGCTCTCTTTGGTCTCTATAGTGGGACAAGCTGGCTAACTAGCTCTAACCATAGAGGTTCCACAAACAAGTTAAACAGGGTAAACGTATTACAGCATTTCTGTTATTGAAATAGGCTGTTAAAGGCCAAGGCTCTTTATCGGTAAACTAATCCAGGTAGGTAAGGCTGTTAGATTTCTTTAAATATAGGACCGCTTCACCCTAAACTACATGTTTCCCCCGTCATCTCAGAGGTATCATCTATTTACGCCTGTCAGGCCCCAGTCACTTTAACCATGACATCTAATCTCAAAGATGGCAGAGAGGATTGCCCTCATGATATCAGCATTGCCCCAGGAGTTATTAACGTCCATTTCTCGAAGGAGGAGGAAAGAAAAATAGTCAGGAAGATTGACCTTGTGATTCTTCCAATGTTATGAACCCTAGGGGATGTTTATTGGTCCTGATCCAATTACAACAGCTATGTATAATCTTCTTTTTCCAGAATAGGCTCCTTCTGCTGCTCTCTCTTTTTTTATCTCGGTATGCACAAACGTTTCGATTAGAGCGTGTATTCTGCGTATCAGCTAACACGACCTAGGTCAATTGATTACAGATTACCCAGTCATATACCTTATAAGCAGTATCAGAAAGTTTTTCAAGAGCTAACAAGTTTATAGGATCTAGATTACCATAAATGGGCTAGCACAAGTTCTTGGTAACCTTCTCATGTATTGCATTGGCAAGACCATCAAGTCTTACATTGCTCCCTGGAGAGTCTTTTTTTCTGGTCAGCAGCGCTCGGTTTTGCATTTTAATTGATTGTACACACAGAGCCTAAAGAAACATGGTTCCTAATGGAAAGAGAGTGTGAAGATTTGCTGGCAAGAATGGCTTGGGCTAACCTGGGGAAAGATAAATTAAACTTCTCAATTGTCCCGATGAAGAAAACTCTGGCAGATGTGAGGTCATAGTTTTTCTTTGCTTTTGGCTTTCTTGTTACTATGCAATCGCCAGATCTATCCATACCTCCAGGGAACAAACATTGCTAACTAGATCAAGTTGATAAGAGAATTCCACATTTGAAAGCCACATGTTCAAATAGAAAGCTTAACTTGGATACTAGCCGCTACCCGTTAAACGAGGCGCAAATTTTATTGAGAGGCGTCGTGCACGGAGATTTTGGCTTGATGACTGGGAAACTTGCGAATAGACGATGTTCAGAAAAGTTCCAGGGTTAGCAATGGCCCGACTTTGGCAACCGATCTACGGTCCGTGCATTCCGTCGAGGCATAACCCGTACGGAGTACTCCGTACACAGATAAGAGATTTTGTGCAAATGCACGGGTTCCAAGAGTAATCTTATTTAACTTTTTTGAGACTTTGGTCTCCCGAAAGTAAAAAAAAAAGAAAACTTTACGTTCAGATAGGGAAGTTCTTGGGAAATCTGTTGAGTCATAAGTAGGTGCGCATTACTTACTATAAGAACATACTTTGTAATACTGGTGGCAACTGCCAACCTTGGAATCCCCCTCTCAAATAATATATGCCCATTCAACAAATTAGTAGCCTTCTTTATCCTGTAGATCTCTGTACAACATAGACCTCATACGAATCAAAACCTCCAAATCCAACTTATTGGGCGTTGTACTTACATGTAGCCAAGGTCCTTATCATGCTTAGGAATTTGGTGCTATCTATTACTAAACATCTGTGGGGAAGATTTACTGGCCTAGTCCGAACACACCAACCTCACTTCCCGTCTTGGACTTTTTGAGAATATCGCTACCTAAGTAGCCAGTTAGATTGCTCTACAATATTAGTAATATGCCTTTTATCTTCCGAGGTTCTAGGCTAATATTCACACGGAAAGTGAAACATGATAGAGGGACTACTGATAAAGGATTGAGCATTGTGGGGTATATAGGTCTCGGTATCATTTAGCAGGGACATTTTTTTATCCCGAGAGTAAGCGTGTCAATGGTGCCAAGAGTGCCAAGAGTGCCAAGCACGCCGATACCACCACCCAGTGTTGGGCGCACTTGGCATGTTCACCAGACCATATATTGGGGGAGAGGCTATGCGAGCCCTTCCAAGGTTTGTATATGGCTTTCCTAAGCGGGCCCAGGAACAACTCTAAAATTCGAACCCATTCAGCGGTTGGGGGCATATTTCTTGCAGTCATTCAATTCTGTGGGGAAAACATATTGCGGGGGAATGAGTTGGAGAAAATGTAACACCAATAAGATCACTTGTAACCCCGGAAGGCCCCCGAAATATATCCGCAAATTGACTTTTTTATCCACTCTCAGTGAAAAGTATTACGTGAGTGTAATGCTGGATCACGAACTTTGATGTACCTATAGGGTACCCCACAGGCCTTCTCCCAGGATTTGTTCTCCACCGGAAGGGGTGATACAGGCGATACAGGCGATACAGGAGATACATAGATAACCGTAAGTTCTGACCCCGGAATTCACTTATAACCCGTCTTAGGACCATTTAGTTCTCGTGCCCCCCACTGCTACTCTCAGAGTCGGACCAATTCTTTTCATCTTTGAATTCTCCGGCCTATAGCAAGATGGGTCACCCCGATGAGATTAACGCTCTCGAGGCGCAACCCAACTACATTGACAACTCGGGAGATTTCAAAGAGAGTGAACAGCATGAGCCAGTTCAGCTTCACAGAGAGCTCAAGGCTCGTCACATTTCTATGATTGCCATCGGTGGTGCCATCGGAACTGGATTGGTTGTTGGTACTGGCAGCGCTTTGACGTGAGTTTGTCTGATATATTCGTTTATGAACCAATGCTGACCGAAACTTTAGAGCCGGAGTATGTTATATTCGCCCAAATCATCTTTTGCCGTTAACTAACCATTCCCAATTAGCCTGGATCTTTGCTTATTGCCTACTGCTTTATGGGTTTCGTCGTGTGGACGGTCATGTGTGGACTGGGTGAAATGGCCGCTTGGTTACCATTATCCTCCGGTTTCACTGGTTACGCTGGCCGTTTCTGTGACCCTGCTCTCGGTTTTACCCTCGGATGGTGGTGAGTACAATTCATAGGCTGATATAAACCCGAAAATCTAATCCTCTCCTAGCTACTACCTCAAATATATTATTCTACCACCTACACAACTTACTGCCGCTGCTCTAGTCATTACCTATTGGCCGAAAACATCAGCAGAGAATGTCAATCCGGGTGTTTGGATTGCCATCTTCATGGTGGCAATCATCGTGATCAACTACTTTGGCGTCAAGATTTTCGGTGAACTAGAGTTTTGGCTCTCATCCTTCAAAGTGATTGTCATTCTCGGACTCATTCTGTGCTCTTTCATCTTTGCACTTGGTGGTGGTCCTGACCACGACCGGAGAGGGTTCCGTTACTGGAGTGAACCTGGCGCCTTTGCCACTAAATATACCACTGGATCCCTTGGAAAATTCCTTGCTTTCTGGTCGACCTTGGTGCAGGCCACCTTTGCCTTCCTCGGTATGGACATGCTATGATTGATATTGCTTGCTCCATTTTCACATTCTAATTTTCTTCTTACCAGGCACCGAACTCATTGGTGTGACCGTCGGAGAGGCTCAGAACCCCCGGAAGACCATCCCTAAAGCTATCAAGCTCACCTTCTGGCGAATTATCGTGTTCTATATTCTCAGCGTCCTCTTCCTCGGTATGCTAGTCCCATACAACTCTCCGGATCTGGTTTTCGCAACCAAGGCCAAGAGCTCTGCTGCTGCCTCACCTTTCGTGGTGGCAATGAAGCAAGTCGCCGCTCTTCCTCACATCATCAACGGCTGTATCCTGGTGTTTGTGTTTTCTGCCGCTAACTCTGATCTGTACATTGCGACTCGAACCCTGTACGGTCTAGCCCGTGAGAAGAAGGCCCCTAAAATCTTTGCCCGCACGAACCGAGCTGGTGTCCCAATCTATGCTCTGGCACTGTCGGCTTCTTTCTGCTTGCTCGCCTTCATGAGCGTTTCCAGCGGTTCCAAGGATGTCTTTGGATACTTCACTGATATGGTGTCAATCTTTGGATGTATGTTTTCCTCTCTCTACTCTCCCAAAAATGACCCGAAATTTGTCCAGTATGCTGACCTGCTATCATAGTGTTGACATGGATCTCTCTCTTGATTACTCACATCTTCTTCATTCGCGCCCGACGTGCACAGGGTGTCGACGAGGCAACACTGGCCTACAAGGCTCCTCTGGGAATCATCGGTTCCTGTGTTGCGCTCTTTTTCTGTGTCTTGGTGGTCTTCACTCGCAGCTTCGGTGTGTTTATCCACAACCCGGAAAAATACGGCAACTTCGACTACAAGACCTTTATCACCTCATACATCGGAATCCCTCTCTATGTCATTGCATTTGCTGGGTGGAAGATCTGGAAGAGGACTGAGATCATCAAGCCGCACAATGCCGATATCTGGACGGGCAAGGCTGAGATCGACCGCGAGGAGGCCGAATATGTGGCTAGAATGGCCATTGAGGAGCAAAATTTGTCTGGCTGGAACAAAGTTTATAGAAAAAGTCTGGCGTGGCTTTTCTAGTCAGGTATGTTTTATTTAGATAGAATATTTATTCTTTCGTGGAATGTTTCACTAGAAGTTCATCCATAATGCTTTCGAAGCTGAATGCAAGAATTACGATTAAATTGATCGCTGAATGATTGTCCGTATTTATTTTCCATTGTTATTCTGGTATCATTTGGGTGAGATGTTTTCCCTTAGACGTTCGAGATAGAACTATATGCACCTATGCGTACCGGATTTTCCCTGGCGGGTGGGGCTTTCCTATTTGAGCTGCCGCCGCTTTTATGAGGGTGCTCAGACTCAGGCTCACTGAGTACATGCCAGCACGGGCTCAGATCATGCTCAGTTCAGTCACGTGCAGAATGACCGATGATCAGTGAGTGCTTAGTAAGTGCTCATTAGTTAAGTAGATCCATGGATGCTCCAGGGCTCTCTGATTACTTAGTGATGCTCAGTATCCAATAGTTAGTTCGTTACTTGCTTTACACCCTGAATTCTGTCATATTTCGACACCTTATAAGTCCAGATATAAGTCCAGATGGTCACAAATTCAGGATTTGAATTTATTGGATTGTCTCCAGAGCAGCAAAGCCTCATAAACAAAGAAAATAGGCTATCTAAAACTTCCAATCAGAAGTATCAGGTTTGTTACCCCATTTAGACCAGTTGACTTTTTTAGGTGGCTTAGCTAGGTCGAACCAGTAGGACTTTGCCTCACTCCAGGGTGTTGGCTTAACCTCAATCCACTGACGGAAGCCGACCATAAAACTATAGGCTATAAATTAGTAAATCCCTTTAGAGCAAGCACAGTGTAACTACTAAGGAGGGTCGTACAGATTACCGGAGGCGGAATCCCAAACTAAATGCGAGGGACCAGAGAACAAAGGGCGAACGCCAATAGTTTCGGTCTCACTAAAAGGGGCCGATATTAGTCTATATCTATTATAGGTAACGAATAGAGGCGTTAACTTACCGGATTGTCTTATTCTTAAAGGCTTCCCGAATATTATGGCGTTGATCATCACTCATATCCCAGAAGACCTTTGCGCTAAGACTATCCCCTAGCTGAACACCAGGCACTTGCTCCCACGCAAATGAGACTAGGAAGCCAGCGGGTACAAGAGCAGAGCTCTCTTGCTTCTCTTCCCTATATCCTAGGAGGCGGGGGGTGACTTTCGACTGCTTATTAGTAAGAGTCTTATATGCTACTAGCTCGGGCGGAGTCCACGCCCTAGCTTGCTTAGCGCGGGTAGCATAATCGTCAAACTCTGTACCGAGGTGGGGTAGTTGCTTATATATCCTAACGAACGCGATTTTGCTAGTATCTCCGTGTTTCTTGCACTGGTACTTAACGGAGGCATAGGAGATAGCGGAGTGCTCGGGATCCTTTCGGTGCTCGTGTTCGTTAACGCGCTTAAGGATAATCCAGGTAGAGGGCGTAGGGGCATCGAAGACAATACTACGGAGCTCGGGGCCCCGGAACCAGGAATGCTGCGAAGTCATTTCGATTGATAAGATTGAAGGAGCAGGGGACGGAAACAAAATGATGGCATAGCGAAGAGGGAGAAAGTTGATAGCTAAGTGACGCAAGAGAGTGGTGAACTTTACTTTTGGCATGTGATATTCCTATTCGTCTATTTTTGCTTTGTTCCATTGTTTCTTTAGGGAAGGACTACAGCGACCCCCCGGCTATATTGAACCCCCCCTGCCTGAAAATCCAGTACCGCCTTCCTAATCCGGTGCGACACTGGATTGAAGCCTGCTTCTGCCTACCGCTCTCCACACCGCCTTCGTGTCAAACTACCCACATAATACTAGCAAAACAGTAGGTACCTATAATTTGTGTGTAAACCCGTAATAAACTTTTGTCACTTTTGTCACATTATACTTTGTATAATTATGTAGAGAGGATCAAATAATAAATCGATACTCCAATTCTAGTTTACATTTATTAGCCTCCTTCTTCAAATCCATTTTTACATCATCAAGTTCATCAAGTTCATCAAGTTCATCAAGTTCATCAATTCCAATCGTCAACGAGAGATTCATTGAATCGAAATACTCCAGTTGGGGTCAGTTAATTTAAGGTTCTAACCTTTGGAGCTTTGTTCGTAATTGTTCTCTTGATACGGAGGATTGGAGTATACAGACTGGATATCGACCCTAACACTACCTACATAGTGTTCTCGCTCACACGATAAACAAGCTGTAAACTGTCCTTGAAAAGCTTATAATCCTCTTTGGATATCTAGTTCCCTAATAGTATCGTTTATGTTGTAGCCGCTTCTATGAATCACCTATGACTAGCCATGGATGGGAACATGGGGTAGGTTTAAGTTATAATTATGTAAAATCCTTCAAAAGCCAAGTTTGAAATTAACCCCAACATTTCACTATCCTCTATATAGCCACTTTCTAGAGCAGTAAATGCTCGGGTGTTCATGGCCCCGCGGGGTGACCTTTAAAGATTATGTCCGCGAGTGCTCGGTTTTACACGATGGTCAAAAAGCAAAATCCGTTGTACATGGATTTCGTCTTTGTTCTAACTATGTATTCATAGTTAGAACCATGTCCATATGTTGTATGTATGGTTTATATCGTATCTCACCCACAATATCTAAGAGTTTCTCCATTTAAGGGTCATCCATGGCCTCGATCTATATGGCCACCCAAAGGCCAAAACATCGTGTTGTAGATTGACCCCTGAGGTGTCAACGATTTAGTAACCCTTCAGTACTCCGTACTCCGTATGTATCTCGCTTTTCCACCCACATGATCTGTCCAATGATCTCCGCTTCAGTATTTTCTTAGTGAAATACATTGGCTCATGATATTGAGACTTTGCTTTTTGTCAATTGTTGAAAGTTGAAGACCATTAGTGGAATTACTAATACATCAATCTGTGTGGTGGCTCGGCAATAAGATAATCCGTGCCAGTGGTCGCACCTCCGGAGTTACCTCGACGCAACGGCTCAATATAAAGGCTTGCTACGGACTCTTGACGGATTTCAGGGATTTCAAGCAGTAAGTCAAATGAGTCAGGGACATAGAGCTAACTCTGGCCTTTACCGCTTTCTGGCCTTCGTGTATCAATGGGCTGACCTTGATTCATAGGTCAGAGTCTTCTCACCATGGCTCGCGGTATCGTCAATGCCGCCAAGTCGGCATCCAATGTCATCTCTGTTAACAAGGTAGGCCATATTGACGGGAATGAGGAGATCAAACTCGATTGCTGTGCGCTGTGTGCTAATCCGCTTCGCGCTCTAGAAATACACAGTCCAGTCCACCGGCATCTGGGAGCGCATTCGCCGCCTTCTCGCTGTTGACCCTGAACGCTCCACAGGTATCCCTCTGAACTCTCAATTCCGTTTCCCCACTCCGGGCTCTCTGCCCCCTCTTGCCTACGATGACCCGGTTACCCTTCCTGCGGGCGACATTGCCGACAACCCATACTGGAAGCGGGACGTTCGGAGGAGCTACCCTCAGCTGAGCACTGTGCGTCAGGCCGACGCAGTTACCCTTCTCACAGTCGGAAGCCAGGCGGCCCCCAAGGACGATGTTCTCAAAATCGGACAGGCTGGAGAGCAGCAATTGGTTGCTGTCAAGGAGCAGGGCGAAGAACGTGGCCTGGCGGCTCTCTTTGAGCAAGATAAGAAGAGCATCCAGGGTGTTCTGGGTGCCAACGGCCTGCCCCCTAAGCCTTGCAACGTCAACGCCGCACCGAAGTCTTTACAATCCAAGTACGAGCTTGGTACAGAGAACGGCTACCCCGAGAAGTATGCATCTCCAATTCCCCACTCTATCCTTCCAAGCTAACCGTTTCCCACAGATATACCTGCCGCACGTTTGTTTGATTAGACCAGCACATTCTGCAAGGAAATACATTTTCATTTTTAGTTTCATGGCTTTCGAGTGGTAATTGCAAGTTCAGCAAGCAGCTATAAACAAATACCCGAGTAGTCCGCCTTTTGTTTTTCTGACAATGGGCACTATTGGAATATCATCCACACACCCAAAGAGGCTGTGCAAGGGCTATTAGATGGTAGATGAGTACATCGTAGTCGGACTTGGATTAGACCTGCTTTTTGTCCCCGCTCAGCATACGAAACACCTGGGAAACGCAATCAAGTTTTGGGGTCAGATACAGAACCGAAGGGGGAAATATGAAAATTGGAATTGAGTCAAACGGCCCCGAGATTTGAGGCGGTCTTCGCCATATATCGTACTATACGTTTCATGTATTGCGAGCTTGCCAGCTTGCCATTCGCCCTTGATCTCTATGCATGTCCGGATCGGGCATGGGTACATACCTAGCTAGTGTCGATGGTACCTCGGTGGGGACAAATCATACGGGAGTTCGGTATTGGCGGTCCTTCCTAGACAATTTAAGCTATTCCTGAAGCGACGTTCTTCTATGAAACTTATTGGAGTGGGATTTAAATTTAGACGGCGATGTGGTGATATAAGGTGATGCACCTGAATACTTTGCGAGGACAAGGTTTTGCCTACAGTGCAATTAATTAATCTATCCACGTAGCTCATATGAGCTTGAGCTTATGATATCCAACATTCCCGATCATCTCCCTTGATTTCCTCTAAAAAAACCAAACCTTGTACTCCGTTTGTAACTAACCCTGTATGTGAGTTGACGTCATGGCCCTCCGCATCCTACAGTTACGCTGAATCATTACGACGTCACCTCACCAACCCTGGTTGCATAAACCCTCACAGTACTTAAAGTACTTTAGCTCTTCTATCTCGCCTTTTCTCTCCATACACTCATACTCATAATACTTCAAAATGACTACCCTTCACTGTGAGTATATCCTCATTGTCCTCAGCCACTAGGAAACTAACAACCTTTACCAATATAGACCTCCCCCCTGTGAAGCCCTCCGCCATTGCGCTGGGTACAATCTTCACCCACACTGCCTCCCTGGGTATTCTAGCCCCCGTATTCGGTGATACCTACCACCGCGCCCAAGCTGCCAACTCGAAGGAGGAATTCATCAAGTCGAAGGAGGCTGCAGGTGCAGCCGCAGCCTGGGGAAGTTCTCTCGCTGGAAGTGCCGTGCAGACCTACGGTGTTGCTGCACTTATCAATGCTACCGGCACACTGAGTTACAAAGGTGCCGCGTACCTTGGTGCACTTATTTTCTTCGCAAGCTCAGCTCCAGGCGTACGTTCTCAATCCTTCCATCTTACAATCCCCAGGCAAATTCTCTAACAAATATATATAGGTTGTGAGCCAGGTCTTCGCTGAGAAGCGACCCCTCGACACCATCGCTGTCGGTGCGGTCTCACGGGTGTTCGAGACTGTTGGACTCAGTCTGTTCCTCACCTGGTGGGGAACACGTACTCACCCCTTTAGCTAAATGATAGGAGATAGTGTGATGACAGGTCAAGCGAGAACTTCTGGTTATGATCAGATGTACTCCTCAAGCTTGCGCTTGAACTAGTTAATGGATGTACATTATACGAATATGACATCGATGTATTCCAATTTTCCTTCCTACTGTCCGTGGCATATGCCTTTCATTATGCACGTCCTAGACTGGCCTGTTATAGGCTTGAAGTGACCTCAAATCATGGATGCAACGCTATTCAGCGTCCTGTCCTCTGGTAGGTAGATGTAGATCCATATTTCAAGGTTAACGAGCAATTAGGTAAAATGAACCCACACAGATCGCCCAGTCGCAGATGACAAAAATACCCCACGCTAGCTTTATGGTACCTTTGTTGTATATGGCTATATCTATCTAGATGTAGGAAATATTAAACTGCCCTCAACGCCATACTACATCATTAAGAACACGAGTACCGATATAGATCTGCGTTCGCACGGCCCCAAGCTTGTCTTGGCTGGATACGGTTGCATGTGTATGTATACGATGCGAATGACGGACGTCGGATATATAAAAAAAAGCTCTACAATTCCATTCTTTTAATTTGGCTTTTATAGTTGATCCCATATTAATAGGCAAATCGCCACCCAACCAATCATGTGATCCTTCTAGGTCTAAATTGCGATAAGCTATTGATCGATCCCCCACTAAAAACTTTCTCCGATTAACAACCAACAAGAATTCACAAATATCCCAAAATGATAGAGATACCAATGGCAAATCTCCCAGGCCCAGAATTGAGCCCACCCCCAAGTCCAGATGGTCTCACAATCAGCGAATCACTGGCCCCTCCGCGCGAACGTAAAGCCGCGATGACCACAGACGTTTCGTTCGACGGACTCCTCAAAGAACCATTGCTACTAAAAGAAGACCTGAAAGATGGATGCGGTGGCCAATTATGGCCAGCAGGGATGGTCTTGGCCAAATACCTCCTCAGTCGTCATGCCACCGATCTATCCGATAAAACAATGTGGGTGACTTCCCAGGCGGGGGAGCATTTCCATTTCTTCTCGTTTTTTTCCCATTCCTAATGCAATATTCAATAGCGTGGAACTTGGAGCTGGAGGCGGACTCGTTGGGCTCGCAATGGCACGCGGGTGTCATCTCGAAAAGCCGATTTATATCACAGACCAAGAACCTATGTTTTCCCTAATGAAGTCCAACATTCAACTAAACAATCTCGGCCCGAATGCGACTGCTGCGATACTAAACTGGGGGGAGCCGATCCCAGACCAGATTCCTTCGAAACCAGATGTCATCATCGCGGCAGACTGCGTCTATTTCGAGCCGGCATTCCCTCTCTTGATCACTACGCTCCAGGACCTCCTGGGACCCGACTCGGTCTGTTACTTTTGTTACAAGCGTCGCAGACGTGCCGACATGCGGTTCATGAAGATGGCGAAAAAGGCTTTCGAAATGGAGCAAGTCCATGACGATCCTGGGGCTGAAGCATATAACAGAGATAACATATTTCTCTACACGATACGTGCCAAACGTCTTGACCAGAAAAAGGACACAAGATGATGATATGTGCAATGCTAGAAAATAGATTTTATATAGATGAAATATGACTCCTGAATGGTACATACTGGCCCTTTAATTCAACCCCCTCACAGTTTCAGATTGTCTCCTCTGTTCTTAGCGCCCTCGTTGACAGAGCCACCGTCGATATTCGTCATACGACCCTCCTTGTCAATAACCTTCACTCCTCCCTTCTTCAGGTCTGAAATCATCTGCTGTTTCTCAGCTGCCTTGCCGGACTTTTGCTGAGTAGGTTTGGCAGCATCAGCCTTCTTTTGGGTTTGCTTATTCTGGCGTCTGTTCTTGGCCTTCTGCTCACGGGTCATCTCCTCCCTGGAGATAGACGCGCCAGTCTTAAGGACCACCTCTCCCTTAACTCGGCCATCATCACCAGGGGTGTAGATCTCCTGTGGCGCAAGTCCAACAGGGCCACCGGCAGCACTTCCAGCCGTTGGGCGTGCCTCTTCCATCATGATTGTTGGCGCATCGGTGACGACGTTGATGCTTGCTTGGGCGACCTTCGGCTTGTAGTGCCAGTTGCATAGCGTATCCAATTGAGAGCTGAGCTCATTCCAGAGACTGGTGATCTCTGCATGTTCCCGCATCAACTTGCGGTCCTTAGTATCCACGAAGTTGGGATCATTAGCGCGAAGATGTTCGGTTTCATACATCTCAGCCAGACCTTGCTGCGGCTTGGTATCGTCTAGTTCGAAGCGGGGTTTTCTTCCGGCTTGCTGACCCTCGGCGCCTGGCCGACGGCGGATGACTTCATCGAACTCCATGGCGAGAATTCGACGCTTGACTAGTTCTTCAATATCCTCGGTAGTCTCATGGGTATTGACGGGAACGGGCTTTCCAATCCGTTCAAAGTCAAGGTCTTCTTCAATGAGAGAATTGACAGGCCGCTCGACAGCTCTGGCCTCACCAGTATACATCCATTCTTTCTTGGCTACGTTGGCTGCCTCCAGACGACGAATTTCATCTGCGATCCGTGCCCTCTGCTTCTCATGCGTAGAGCGTGGAGCAGTAGGATCTGCTCCGTCGAGATTGTCCTCCGCTTCTTCTGCGGAGTCCGCATCGTCATCGTCAAACAAGTCCCGGCGAACGTCATCCATAGCGCGTTTGACATCGCTCTCATCGACTGCCGGTGCATCGGGTTGGGTTTTCGGGAGGGCGCGGTGTTTCTTGTTGGAGGCTTTGCGGGGTGGAGGCGCAAAGAAATCGGCGTATTTGATATCACTGGTGTTTACCCAGGCAGCGGCTTCGCCATCTTCCATGTCCGCGACGTCTTCATCATCAGAATCGGAGTCGCCGTGAAGATCGGCATTACCGAAAGTCGGCCCTTCCTCCTCACTATCATCCATGCTTTCGTCTTCTTTTTCTGTTGGGCGTGAATTCTTCAATTTATCGTTATGGCGAACGGTCGCAGAATTTCCAGCCATCAACGGGTTCGAATGCCAGTCGAGATCCTCCTCGTCGCTGTCTTCACCCTGCTCGGGTCCTCCTGTGGCATCTAGTCTCTCTAAAGCCTCTGACTGCTTGTTGAAGTCGTCGATGGAGAAAAACCCGTCGTTCAGTCCAAATTTATCCTCAACAAATACTTCGGGCTCTCCTTCGGCGGAGCCAACTGAGGAATTATCATCATCCATGTCTTCAATGTCTTCAATGTCTTCCATATCCTCGTCAGACCCCATATCGACTTCTTGGTCCAACTCTTCATCGAGATCGTCTTCAGCACCTGAGCCCTCAGAGAGATCTTCAAGCATGCTCTCATGGCTGTCGCTGTCGCTTTGCGCACCCTCGGGGTCAGAGATATCCTCGAGCTGCTCGGAGTCGGCCGACTCCATGTAACCGCTATGTTGGGTAATCAAAGTGATATCACGCTCAATCTCGTCGCCAGTCGACTCAAGAATCCGTGTTGCTTGCTCCCATATTTGATTCGAGGTGAAGCCATCCACGTAGAGGTTCTTCAATTGGAGCTGGGTGACTGAATCCGATTCGAGGTCTGACCTTTTGCGCTTTTTGTTGAGTTGCCGACGAGTGGTCTGGGCGTCCACGACAGAACTAGCGAGGGAGTCCAGGATGTGCTTTGCAGATTCCACGACAGTCGTATGTAAATCGTTCGTGGGACGGAGGAACCCCCATGGTGAGGACAGAGCGGACGAGAGGGCCATCTGTTCGGAGGGTTTGGCGGTTTTAACCAGGATGGACTTGGATTTGGACTGCCCTTTCGCCATTGTGAGAAGAGCCGGGCAACTTGTTGGAATACCAAGAGTCTCGGAAAGCGCAATAGAAAAAATTATCGCCGGGCGGACGGTCGAGAGCCAATCACGTTGCTGGTTGATAAGATAAGGATCGCTAGTATATGAACATCGCATCGGATAGTTCGTATATTGTACAACTAGAACACCTACCACTACTCTCTATACTGATTTACTATGGCTTCCTTTTAATAGAATAACTTCATATTTTATGTAAATAATAAAGACTGCAAGCCTTAAGCTAAAGCCATTGGAAGCAACCCAAATATAGATGTGTATAGCACTTGGTCAAGGTTTCCCTATTATCTTTCCTTGCTCTCTTCTAACAAACGAAAAAAAGAAGAAATACATCATTTTATTCCTATAGAAAGTGCGGGTGAAAAAAAAGGCAGTTTGAGTTGTTGACCTGAACGGGCGAAGGACGCCACCAACTACCTAAATAGCGGGCATATGACGCCAAACCTCTGTCATATACATATTGATAACCTCGACGGCAAACGTGGCATGGAGGAAGTTCAGATATGAATATCGAAATAGGAGAAACAAGTGTCATCTAGGCATTAAACACCTCGTCCGATTAGACATTATAGGTCGTCCCTAGAATGGGTAACTTGTGGCTACAACAAAGAAAGATCAAATAATCCAACGTGTTCAATTAAACCACCGCCACAGAAAAGGTCTAGAACAGATATGCTCTGGGTGGCTGATCACCTGTAGGTTGTATGTTGCCTCAATACAGGCAAAGGTTGGAAGAAGTGGAATGTAAGTAGTGTAAGTAGTCCATCATAGTGACATTGATGGCCTTGCTTTGGTTTTTGGTGGCCACTAGGTATATTGTTTGTCTTACTTAAATAGTGGTTTCCTGGAAGGAGATTTGTACCATATCTGCAGATTTCCACAAGTTATCTATATACATTACTGTTGTCCATATTCATACCCTAAACCGCCCAATATGCCTGTTACCCAGTATATCGAGCGAGAGGCCAGTGGGTCTAAATCCCAATTTGCGCCAGGTTAGTAAGTTTTGTTTGTCTAAGCACTAGTTTCTGACACGACACTTTATCATATAGGCCACAAGATTCCTATTCAACACTTGACAAAGCCGGGTCTGCAGTCCGACATGGGAGAGCCCAAGCCCGTGTCTACTCATATTCCCACCGAGGATTACGGCTATCAGATCTATAAAGCTGCTGGCAAGCTCGAAGGAAAGAGGGCAATCATTACCGGCGGTGATTCGGGAATTGGCCGGGCAGTTGCAATTCTATTTGCAATGGAGGGTGCCTCAAGTGTTATCGTTTACCTGCCAGAAGAAGAGTCGGATGCTCAAGAGACGAAAAAGAGAGTCGAACAATATGGACAGCAGTGCCATACTCTCGCTCTCGATATTCGCAAGAAGGAGAATTGTCAAAAGATCATCAATGTGACCCTAGAAAAACTGGGTCGTATTGACATTCTCGTGAACAACGCAGCGTTCCAAGACATGCTGAGCGATATCAGCGAGCTCGATGAGTGAGTTGCCCTACATTAGTATTCCCTTTTGCCCAATACATCTTACTGATGCAACAAAAGATCCCAGTGGGAGAAAACATTTGACACCAACATTCACTCCTTCTTTTATCTTTCCAAGTATGCCCTTCCTCATATGAAGACGGGATCTACTATCATCAATTGCGCATCCGTCAATCCTTATATTGGCCGAGGCGATCTCCTGGATTACACCTCGACTAAAGGAGCAATTGTCGCATTTACTCGTGCCTTGTCAAACCAGCAGTTGAAGAAAGGCATCCGAGTCAATTGTGTTTGCCCGGGTCCAAGTAGGTCCTCCATATCCCTATTCCAAGTCAAATGCTAATAAAACAAGTCTGGACGCCCCTGATCCCCTCAACAATGCAAACCGAGGCCATGGAACAGTTCCATACAGTGCCAATCGGTCGACCCGGCCAACCTAGCGAGGTCGCAACATGTTTCGTTTTCCTCGCAAGCCAGGACAGCAGCTATATTTCCGGACAGTGTTTGCATCCCAACGGAGGTATGATGGTCAATGGATAGGGGGAATCTGCAAGGAATCAAGTGTGCTGCACCAATACTTCAAAATGTATAGATTGGAATCCACAGCATTCAAAAAACAACCTGCCCCTGATTCATGTCCCTAATAATCTACGCTAAGCATGTACACCAAGACAAATAAACCATATATGGTGCCATGCATGAAATATCTGGCATCTTAGTGTCGCTTGTCGTGATTGTGACCGTACAACACCACTCGAGTTGAATCACTTTGCTTCATCGCCTTGCTCCTTGGCGTCTTCAACAATAGGTGCATTGGCAACAATCTTCTGGACAGCGTCCACAGTCGCATCTGGGCCACCGGCTTCACGAAGCAAGACCTTGCCCTTCTTATCCACGGCAAAGACACCTCGCAATGTACCCTTGGGGGATTTCTTGAACCCAATAGCTGCAATAAGAGTGGCCGTGAGGTCACACAGGAGAGGATAAGGTAGGTTTTGCCTTGTCTTGAACGTGGTGTTGGCCTTGGGGGAATCGCCTGAAAGGCCGTAGATAGAAAGACCAGTAGAAGTCAGGTGGGTATAGTTGTCACGGAACAAGCATGCTTGCTTAGTACCTGGATGAAGCGGTGTAAGAAGTCTGCTAGGAAAATATACCAAAACACAGCCCAGTCCTCTCAAAAGAAGCACTGAGCATGACATAGTGACTTACAGCCAGGTGTTGAAGCTTTGGGGTAAGTAAAGAACACCACGCCCGACTTGCTCTCCTCGAGGAGCTTCTTCAAAGTTGTTTTTTCACCCTCGTTGGTCTCAAACTCGCCACCGAAAGTTTCTATGTCGATTGTGTCATCCACCTGAGGCACCTTTGGCGCGAGGCTTTTTTCAGTATCATGGTCGGTAGCATCTGCGACTTGCTTGGGCTTGGGAGCTGGTTTGTTCTTCTTCTCTGCGACGGGGAGTGGCGCTGGCGCCTTGCGTTTCCTGAGTTCGACCATGATGTTGGGGAAAGGATAAAATATAAAAGACCCGGAGAGGAATATGTATTAAATAGAGTTAATTGGACGTTCTGGGACATATCAGCTGCATATCTGCCCGGTGGACCTGGGCAGCTGCATTGTTGCTTATATAAGCAGGAACCAGGACCTCGGAAAAACCCGGTGGCACTGTGGCGCCAAAGAGCTGTGGCGTTCCGAACGCGCCCTGGCCCTGACCCGAAGGGAAAAAAAAAATTAAAAAGGATTTCCCCTCAGACAGTAGATCGTTAAAATCCACTCTTCTCCATTTTCTTCTATCTGACTTGCTCATATTTGCCTCCCGATTCCTTCTAGACTTAGACTTAAATCACTTTTTGCAACTCCTTCACATCCCATCTCTCACTCTCCACTTGAATCAGCCTTACTTTCTCTAACTCGGATATCAACACTACCAATTCTATCCCATCATATCCACCACGGCACTTGTCGAGGCTGTCCTTCATCAAATACCCTATCCCAAGATCACGCGACCTAATAGCATTGTTGAGGTGAACTGCGACTCGTCACTATGAAGGTCTTTTCTTCCGGATGCACGTTCGACTACTCGTGGGACGAAGTATCCACAGCGAACTGGCGCAAGTACTGTCCTTGGAATGATAAGTCTACACACGTCGTGGGCGTAGACACGCTCTCTCGTACCGTCGACCCAAGCACTGGCATTGTGAGTCATTCAACCTCGGAAGCAGAACCCTTATAATATCCCGGAACCTTTGTACTAACATCGGCATCAAGTTGCGAACTGAGCGTCTTATCACGTGCAATCAGTCTGTACCACAATGGGTTCTCTCGCTTCTTGGTGGAACGAATACATCTCACGTCTACGAAGTCTCCTATGTCGATCCGGTCGCAAAGAAGGTGACCATGTGCTCCACCAATCTGACATGGTCGAACGTCCTCAGTGTTCGCGAGACTGTTATCTACCGCCAATCCTCCCTCAACCCGGCAACCACAACCGAATTTAGCCAAGAAGCAAAAATCACCGCTCTCTGCGGTGGATGGCAAAAGATCAAGAACAAGGTTGAAGAGGCAAGCGTGGATCGGTTCCGTGAAAATGCCAAGATTGGCCGCGAAGGATTCGAAACCGTCCTTGAGATGAGCCGCCGCGTCTTCGGCGAACAACGCGAACTTGAAAAGCAAAGCCTACAATCATGAGCGTCTCACCCTCGACGTAAATATTCCCGCGACTTTTTCTCAACATGATATTTCTTGTTTCTCCCCTACCTCCCCCCTCAGCATTCAACATCAAGCGACTGCATATTTCGGCGTCTGTTTTACATATTGGAGCATGTGGCGCTAACCGGAGTTCTTCATCTTAACCTGACTTTTTTCGATGCTCGACTCTTTCAATCTTCTCATGAATACCACCTCAAGCCCCACGAAGCCCCACGGCCAAGAAAAAGTTCTGGATTTATTGTGAGCGACTTGTCCTTCATATCTTGCTTTTTGTACTGAGTAGCCCCGATCAAGAAGGCGGCACAGATGTATTATTAGAAGCTTTCAAATTTAGATCTGAAATTCTATTATCATACAACATTCACCTCGATAAATTCATATCTCATAAGAAACCCAACCAAATCGCCCTGTCAAAACTGACCATGAACACCAGACCCAAATATACAGCAGCTAAACTCTGCTGTTATCCCAATAAACCGCCAAGCACCACCCGACTGACCCCAGCAACTTCACTCTTGACACCATTTCGGCTCGCGTCTTCGAACTCACGCACTGCGCCAGCCACCATGATTTTTCGTAACCTGGCATCTGCTTTGGAAAATGTCTCGCCCAGGGCCACCGTACAGACAGCTGGAGATGATACTAGAGCGGCGAGCCGGCTATAAGTGTCAATCAAGACATCACAAAGGGTTGCAAATGTCTCAAAGAAGTCCGGCTCGAATGGCAACGATGGCGTGAGAAGATACGTGTATTCCTCGCCAGGATGAAGCTCCGAAGACTCTGTGAGTGGGAAGGAGGTGACTGAGGCAGAGGAAGCCGACCCGAGACTCCCTGCCATGTTCTTCAGATCTGATGGGTCACTGGACTGCATTGGGAGTCCGATCTCGTTTGCAGAGCTGGCGCGTCGGGTCTTGGTACCTGCATGTGCCGCGCGCTTAAACATTTGGGGTATGCGGGCCCTTGCAAGACTTGACGAGGAGCTGCCATCTGGGGGATGCACTGACTGAAATGCTTCGAATTCCAGTAGTAAAGCATTCAGGGCACGCACATACTCGAATGGCGTGGAGTTAACGTCAAGTATTGTTGGTAATGACAACCCTAGAAGCAAATAATTGATTGCGCGGCGAGAAAGTTTCCGGGCTTCAAAGTATGGCAGACGAGAGATGTCCGCCCGGGAGAAATGCACAGTATTAAACCAATAAACTCGTCCTTCATGACTATACGTAGCGCGGTATGAGTCAGTAGTGTTCATATCTAGCTGTGACTGCGATCTACTTACGCCTTTCTTAAATAGTCGAGAGTCGATATCCGTTTCGCGGCCATTTCATGGATCTGTTGATAGATTGCGCCGGCACTTTGTGGGCCTAGAAGCCCCCCTCCACTGGTGACTGGAGGTGGGATGCCATATGCGCCTTCATGTCCACCACCAGATTTGGTTGTGTCCCGCCGCGTGATGCCCGGGGCAAATGTAGAGGGGATCATTGGCGTTGGTGGGCAATATCGGAGCAAAAGGATCAAGGTGGACAGGGGTAGCAGGACAAGGCGGAGGTATCAGAGAAGACAGGAGAGCAAGAAGCCTATTAGACCAGACCGATAGGGGAGTATGTAGGACCCTACTCTATTGTGTTCCAAGGATATTGAGACTCAGGAGATCGAAGAAACATTTGAAGTTCCCCGCAAGGTGATGCCGGAGATTACTGTAACCGTACCCCCTTTGTAATTTACCGTCGATCACATCCCCTCCCCCTCCTATACAATTCCGAGTCTACACTTTGGAGCTATTTCGAATTCGTTACCGAGTCTTATTGCGAGAATGGACTCAACACCACTCGAGGAGCAGGTTCCTCTGCCTGGTCAATGGCCTGTTGATCCCCAGGAGGATGTACCAATCTCGGAGGACAGACTTTGGGTCGATGGATGCTTCGATTTCAGCCACCACGGTAGGGTTGCACTTAACACCTAGTCAATTGCTGTGAGCTAACATATGGGCTGCTCTACAGGTCATGCCGGTGCTATGCTCCAAGCCCGCCGGCTAGGAAAGGCCCTTTATGTGGGAATACACTCCGATCAAGCCATCCTCGAAAACAAGGGTCCGACGGTGATGTCACTAGAAGAACGGTTGGTTTGATCACAAACTAGTCGAGCTGCTCGGTTCTGATACTAATGTTGCTTTTATCTAGTGTCGCAGCCGTTGACGCCTGTCGATGGGCGACTCAAAGTGTTCCACATGCCCCCTATGTGACCTACCTACCCTGGGTCTCCCACTATGGATGCAAATACGTTGTCCACGGAGACGATATTACTTCCGACAGTGAAGGAAATGACTGTTACCGCTTCGTTAAAGCCGCTGGACGCTTCCGTGTCGTCAAACGTACCCCGGGCATATCGACAACCGATCTTGTTGGCCGCATGCTGCTGTGCACCAGGAACCACTTCGTCAAATCCGTGAAGGGTACACTGGCTGGAGTAGAAGGGTATGGAAGTCCCGAGGAACGCAAGGCTTCCGCCGTAGATCTTTTGCAGAGAATCAAGGATTACGCGACGGACGAGAGCGGTCTTCAGCCTGGTCCTCAGGTGTGGACGTGGACTGGCTCAGGCACCGCAAAGATGGACCATCTAGCTGAGGAGGCTGGCCTGTTTGAGACGTTGGTCGATGGAAAGGGACCCAAACCTGGGCAGAGGGTTGTTTATGTTGACGGAGGGTTCGACCTCTTCTCTTCCGGTCATATTGCGTTCCTGCGCAAAGTCACAGAACTCGAGGAGTCCGAGGGCCGGAAACGTGGCTGGTATGAGCAAGACCAAGTTGCAAAGAGGTTGAAGGACTACGGCGAGGACTATGCGCCAGCCTATATTGTCGCAGGTATCCATGATGACGATGTGATCAACCATTGGAAAGGCTTGAACTACCCAATCATGAACATTTTCGAGCGTGGTCTCTGTGTTCTTCAATGCCGCGTAAGTTTTACTCGGTTTGCTTTCATTTGTTCAATTTGCTGACCTTCGCCAAAGTACATCAATGCTGTCATATTCTCTGCACCATTTACCCCTAGCGAACCATATCTGAAGACAATCCCTTGGGGCACTCCTGATGCTGTCTACCATGGACCCACGACATTCATCCCGCTGACATATGATCCATACACCGCCCCTAAGAAGATGGGAATCTTCCGGGAGGCCGAGCAGCATGCCTTCCAACACGTGAACGCGGGCGAAATTGTTGGCCGGATCCTGAAGAGCCGTGAAGCCTATGAAGCCAGGCAACGCGCGAAGCTGGACAAGGCCATTGCTGAGGATCTGGTGAAGTCAAAAGAAGCAGCTGAAGCAGCTAAAGCAGCGAAATGAGCTCAGGAGGCTAGCTGTCCGTTTCTGTGAGAAATACTAATCATGTAATGAAGATCAACTGTACATATGATATTAGACCTCATCAACTGGGGTTTCGCCTTATACAAGCGTCTGCCTCGTTCGTTTGCATAGCAGCTTGTGACAATTTGGTCTACTTGGGCAAATAGATTGGAGATTGCCTTCTATTTGTCCAATCAACAAAACAACTATCTGACCAGCAGGATATTAGGACCAGAATACATTAGAGACAAATAATTTTACAGAGACAGCCATCTATCAAATTCATAGGCCGACATCCTCCACTCGGACTCCGTTGCTATTTATTCGTCCGCCGCAACCAGGACACCCTTAGTCTCCAGAAGCTTGGCAAGTTCACCATTTTGGTGCATGGACATCACGATATCGCAACCGCCGATGAACTCCTTCTCGAGGTATAGCTGGGGAATAGTGGGCCACTCAGAGTATTCCTTGACACCTGTAAACACAGCACGATTAGCAACCCAAATCTGGCAGGCAGGAGATAATCCCAACATACCTGCGCGCAGCTCCGC
The DNA here is from genome assembly GCA_928213465.1 of Penicillium sclerotigenum. NCBI lineage: Eukaryota > Fungi > Ascomycota > Eurotiomycetes > Eurotiales > Aspergillaceae > Penicillium > Penicillium sclerotigenum. The sequence continues at coordinate 271,875 of CAKMRK010001148.1, read as the reverse complement.
ATCCTCCAGCACATTGAAAGCAACAAACTTCTTAGGATCAACACCCTGCAGGCCCAGGATTTGAATAGTGGCACGGGAGAAACCACATTGCGGAGTCTCAGGTGTACCCTTCATGAACAGAACGACGGGGGCAGAAGAGACCGCCTTATCGATCGCTGTCCGGGTGGCGTCAGACAGAAGGCGTGCATGGAGGACAGAGGGAATAGAAGGGCCGGAGGGGAATTGGAGAGCCGAGCGGACGGGGCGCAAAAAGGTTGGCCGTGAGACCGGGCGGAAAGCCTACGGAATTCCTGTGAGTTGGGATCTTGTGGAGAATAGGAAACATTTCATACCGATGCAACTGCTCTGGAAAACATTTTGAGAATGATGGTAGTCTACAGAAGAGGTTGTAAAGTTGCCCGGAAAGCCCTGGAGGTTTAGTATTAATTAATCAGCGGTTGGTCCGCAGGTATTGGGTCGATCCCCACACCTCTAAAGCTCTCTAGGGCTCGATGGACCAGTCATCTTTTCTTGTTCACTGCCTTTTTGACTGCCTTCTTGTTACAACAAAGGTATTGAAATGGATTCTCTAATATCAACTACCCCTTTTATTGCCCAGCAGTATACAAATGATAAGAAGGTCCATGTGCTACTGGCAGCCGCTACCATTAAGCTACCCGACATTGCAGAGGCGCTATGTCGCAATAAAAATATCTCAGTCCGCATTCTAGTTACCGAGCCAGCGGAGAATTTTCTCGTCGGACAGAGCTCGGAGCAACTGGTTTTCGACAATATGCTTCAAATAGATGGCGTGGACGCTATCTACCGGGACGAAGATGAATGGTCACCATCGTGGAGGCGTGGAGCCCCAGTCCTGCATATTGAGCTGCGCAAATGTCAGTGGCTATGTAGATACGTGATACATGATGCAACAAACTAACTGACATCATCATAGGGGCGCATATTATACTGGTCGCCCCGATGTCTGCAAATACCATGGCGAAAATGGCTAATGGAATCGCTGACAACCTGCTCCTCTCGGTTATCAGGGCCTGGGATACGACTGGAGTAGTAGATAAGGGATTCAAGACTCAGAAGCCTATGATCTTTGCAGCGTTGGATATGAACGTCTGTATGTACCGACATCCAGCGACCGAAAAGCAGCTTAAAGTTCTACATGATCAGTGGGGATGGAGTGAATCGAACCCAGAAGGCTGGGTCACCGTGTTGCCTCCAATAGAGAAGAGTCTGGCCTGTGGAGACGTCGACACCGGAAGCATGATGGACTGGAGAGATATCGTTACTGTCCTCCAAAACTACGTGGCGGGGTCGGTGCAGAAGCCGTGAAAAAAAAGGAACCAGGTGTCTATTTATATTGTTACATCATTATTGTGTTGACTCGGCCACCACGCACTCCGGCTCCGTCGTATTGTACAGACCAAGGTACTGTGTCGCATACTCGGCGAGCAAGCCCAGGGAAATCCCTCCACCGGTCAGCAGACATCCGTTCTTGAACCACCACCAGCAGTTCCGAACACTCTTCAACTGAACCTTCCAAATCATGAGACCAAGCGACAAAGCGGCGCTGCCACAGCTGCCAACGAAGAAAACCGGTCCGCAACCGGCAGCGACTCCTGCAGCCGCGAGGAGCGAGACCTGAGTCACCGCCAGACCACTCAGGATAGCTTTGGTGTTCTTCTCATGGCGGAGGGCAATTGACTTGATCCCGGCCTTTACATCGTCTTTAATGTCCATGTGTGCATAAATCATATCGTACAGAACTGTCCAAGCTATACAACTAGAATAAAGGGCGCCCGCAGCCATCAAGGCATCATGGTTGGCAAGCATGTCCACCCCCAACGCTGGGAATCCCATGATCGCGCCCCATGAAAAGGCAAGGCCCAAGACAGCTTGCGGGTAATTGGTCACGCGCTTAGCAAGGGGATAGGCCACCACGATAGGCAAGCTAGGAATTCCATACCAAAGGCACTGGGTAGGGAACGAAAGAAGCACACCCAACCCGGCCACCAACTGTGTGCCCGTAAAAAGGACTGCATTTTTCGGCGAGAGTGCACGTCTGGCAATGGGTCGGAACTTGGTGCGTTCGACGTGAGGGTCTAAATTTCGATCCCACAGGTCGTTGATCGCGCAGCCTGCACCGCGCATGATAAGCGCACCGGAAAAGAACAGTGCTACCGTGCCTAAGACAGGGAGAGGCCCTGCACCAGCCATTGGCGCAGCGAGGAGGGTGGAAAAGAGAGTTGGGAAGAATAGGTAGTATGTGCCTGTGGGCTTGTCCAGCCGCACCAGTTCTGCATATGGTATCCATGAACTCGGTAGGGACGCAATCAAACCGGTCTTCGGTGGGGTGTAGTGAGTGGCTGGGTTCTTCTCCGCACTATCTGTCTCAATTGGTTGTATTGCGGGCGATTGCGACTGCGAGCTGTGTCGGACTTGAACCGGTGTTGTTCGCAAGGTATTGGATGAGGCGCCAGCGAGAGATCGGCTACCTTTTAATTGCGACGAGGAATAGGCATTGTGAGCGAGTGTAGACAGGCGCCCATTGTACAGACAAGTGAGGTTGACCTTTTGCCTGTATGGGGATAGTCGAGCGTGGAAGAATCGAGAGCTAGTGGAAAGCATGGCGAGGACAGGAGATCTAAAAATTGAACATGGGAGTGTCACTTTAGGTAACTGGAAATATTCATATTCCTCTCAGAAGCCTTGAAGGTCTGGCTATCTGAAGATCTGAGATGTCGGAAATTACATCGTCATGCAGGAAAAAGCGGCTTCGTTCCTTCCCCTAAGCCTATTTGGGGCATCAGATCTAAAGAGCCGCGGTGTCACGCTTGAGACTTGAGTATACATTGGGCTGAATCTTATTAAACCGCCTTCCGATTAAATAAATAAGCTATGGTATATCAACATCCTAGTTCCCTTGGGAATTTCAATGTAGGTAATATTGTAGGTAATATTGTAGGTAACATTGTGAAATCACTGTGACAGTTCCCAGGGTTCACGCGTAAATTTTGGCCTGAGGCCAGAAAACACGGCATCCCGCGTTCCCCCAGAAGTTTGACGATCGCCCAAATTGGAGGAAATGAGCCACGACATCACTCCATCTGATTTTATATCTCTCTACTCCCAAGCTTGAATTTACATCTTCTACTTCTCTGTTCCATCTACCTTGTACCTGCCCACCCCTCTACCCCTTCCCACTTCAATCAGTTATCTCGTCTCAATCATCATCACGCCTGCATCACAGAAACAGCGAAGGACAGCCTAATTCACCTAGCTAGTTAACAATTCTGGCTTTTGCACAACCTAACCTTGACCCTGATCACCAATATTCTCTCTCAAACCATGAACTTCGCTCCTGCGAGCTTCGCGCTGATTACAAAGTTCAACTAAACATCGATACCTCCCCCCTCTGGGGCTCTGCACTACTCCATGCCGGCACACCGAACCCGCCTGGCTTTCGAGCCACTCTCGCCTGTCCTCGACATTCATCGGGTCGTTGAATCCACTCCTAATTTCGAGTTTGCGATGGATATCACCTACGACTCAATTGAGCAATTTCCTCTAGAAGACTTTGAGAAGCTTGTTCTATTCCAAGTTGTCCTAAGCGGAAGACCATTGGTCATCAGAGGATTTGATCAACATCTTGACAAGAGCATTTTCTCGGAGAAATGGCTTCGAGAAAAGTATGCGAAGAAAGGTGGGTTGGTGCTCTCGAATTATCTCATTATCTCTTTCTCGTTGGTTGATACTAACTGCAACCTCTCTTAATAGTCGAGGAAGTTCGCGATCTAGTCAAAAAGAAGACCCAGAATTTCAGTATGGGTCACTATCTCGAAAGCCTGCCGCTTCTCACTCGGCAGGTGACAGTCAACAACTACACAAACAAAGACCTCCAACGGCTCTACCTCAAGGATATCGACTGCCCTCCTGAGTGGCGCGCTTATCTTGAGAATCTGTTACCGCCATCACTTTTCTACCTTAATGAAGCACCCAAAGCCTTTGAAGGCCCTGCGTCAGGAAAGACGAATCTGTTTCAAATCCCCAAGTCTGCCCAAGGCGATCTCATCGCACCAGCGGGCGATTTGATGAGCAGCCTGCCCCCGGCCATGCGCGCGGAGAATCTGATGTGTTACATCGGCCATGAGGGTACGTACACACCAGCACACCAAGAGATGTGTGCCAGTCTCGGGCACAACATAATGGTCGACGCGTCCGACGGGTCTCCAGAAAATGGAAAGCCAACGGAACCAGGATCGTCAATTTGGCTAATGACAGAGACCAAAGACCGGCGAATTGTTTCGGAATATTGGATGTCTGTTCTTGGTCATGATATTGACATTGAGGATTTCTTTGCTCCCTTGCATGCATGGGAGATCGCGCCATTCAAGACCTGGGTCGTCGAACAGAAGCCCGGTGACCTTATTCTTGTTCCCCCCCTTGCTGCTCACCAGGTTTGGAACCGCGGCACTCGGACGATGAAAGTTGCCTGGAATCGCACTACTGTGAACACGCTCGATCTGGCTCTGCGTGAAGCTTTGCCGCATGCACGGATGGTCTGCCGCGATGAACAATATAAGAATAAAGCCATTGTTTACTATACTCTGGACCGGTATTTCAAGTTGTTGCGGCAAGCAAAAAAGGTCGACCACCCCGTGGTAGCTCAACTGTGGGACGATTTCAAGAGACTATTTGATATGTACAAGACCATTTTGTTGTCTGAATCCTTCTCACAAAAGAATCCAGAGAAGAACGTCGAGTATCACGAGTTTCAAAGCAATGTCACTTGCTCGTTTTGCCGATGTAATATCTTCAACAGGTTTCTTACCTGTCCTGGCTGTGCAAATGCGCTTGGCGGTGACGAGGACCCTTACGATGTATGCATGGATTGCTATGTCATGGGTAGAAGCTGTGCCTGTGTTTCCAACCTCAAGTGGGTGGAACAATTTCCATGGAAACATTTGACGGAACGCTATGAGACATGGCGACGGCTAATCATTTCTTCCGATGAGAACAACAAGGATTTGAAGGCTCGGTTTCCCACTTTCATTGTCGCCCGTGGTCAGGTGGGCAAAAAGTCTGTGGCGGAGATCTGCCAAGAGCAACTGTTGCGTCGTCCTTGGAATGACCCCAACAAGCCCAAGCCCGTGGTAGACAACACTATCGAAGATGCTGGCAGCGAATCTGAAGGCAATAGTCGGTCTAAAAAGCGCCGCAAATTGCGGCAGTCTCTCATGGCAAAATCAAGTGACGTCCACCGCTGTCACGTCTGTCTTCATTTCGAAGTAAATTGGAAGCTTGCACCTTGTTCAAACTGTGACCAGCGTTATTGTTACGGCAGTTTATTCCGCGCGTTTGAAATATCCCCCCAAGAAGCTATGGAGAAACACCACTGGCTCTGCCCAAAATGCCGCAAGGAATGCAGCTGCGGTGCTTGCCAGCGAGACCCATCGATGAAACCTTACGAACCTAACTGTACCATTCTGGGCCATGACACTAGTAAGGTTGCCGATCCCCGAAGCATCGAGACCTTGGTGGATTTCCGGAAATCGAATCTGTGGTGGTTGAAGAAATTTGGTGATGATGTTCATGGACGCATTCAAAAACGCCAGAAGGAAGCCGAGGAAGCCGAAATAGAACGACAGAAGACACTAGAAGACCAGGGCTTCAGCTTTGAGTCAAGTCCGTTCGACCAGCCGGCACAAAATGGCAACGGCAACGACGATAACCCACTGGGCTTTGATGAGAATTATGGAGGTATTCCCGTTGATCCATCATTGATGGTCCAGCCCTCTGTTGCGAGTGCAAGCACTTGAATCGGCTCATGGATTTTGCTAGATTTGAGCATATGACAAAGATCACTTGATCAAGAGGATGTAACCAAAGACACAAAGGATTGAAAGTTTCCGGTGGGATACATGTATCCGGCCAATTACGATGAGCATTGAATATTTTGCGAAGGGGTGTTTGATTAAGGAAATCGGATGTATGATTTGTGATTCCCCCGAAGAGTTTATCTCTTTTGCGACACCATGGTTTAATAAAAATCTGGCTGTGCTTTAATAATGAACATATGTATTCAAGTTGAAATCAAGTTGAATTGGTGAATTACTATTGACTAGGCACCTTTGTACTCGTACTGTAGATCTTTGAGGGATGCAAGGTCAACAGAGAGCATAACCTTTTGAGCAAGTAAGATCACTGCGAGCATGACTGTACATAGTCAGACTCAGTATATCCAACCGAGAAACAATACACTTACCTCCAGGAGTCAAGTATAGCACTGGCTGGATCCCATAAGATACTCCTGTAGAAAGATAGACCAGAGCCAGCAACAAACAAATCGCACTGTTGCCAGGCACCAGAGCGGCATGAAGCCGAGCAATACGATCGGTGTGGAAGGTCACAGGCTTCTTGCCTTTGCGATCAGGTTGCAGAGGAGAGCATTTCATGATATAGGCCGTTGTCAACAACGAGACAAGGCCAAGGAGCGAGAACAATCGTTCAGCCAGGCTGGAAGCTGACAGCACCGATGGCAAAAATACTGTAGCAGCCAGCAGTGGAAGCGCAGTAAAGATCACCTGTGATCAAATTTAGCATTGACAGTCGAATACAAAATAGAGAGAAAAGATATATACACTATACTGGGCATTGCGAGCATCATTCTGGCTCTGCAACTGCTCAATGACCCGTTCTTGTTGCTCTTCATCCAACTCCTCTCGTTCGCCCTCTGATTCCTCAGGGTACCGAAACGCCTTGCGCAATCTGACCGCAGCCATGTTTGGAAATCTCAAAAACCAAAACAAAAGCGTCGTGTCCTCAGTCGGTGGTGGTGCAGTGACGTCGAAAGGTCAAATCTGTTTGTCTTGTTTGACACTCTTTTCTTCCGCGACCTCTCCACCCCCCCCCCCAATCCCAACCAGCCGGACAAAACACCAAAATAGAACCCCCCAAACACAGCAATGGTCTTCTCCCGAGTATTCACGCGGCGCGCCGCGCTTGCCCGGCAACCCGCCCGACCCAATTTGGCCAGCCGACGCACAATGATAGCTGCGCCGGGTCCGAACGCAGGACCACTACTGGAACGACGTGCAGACCGCGAGCTACCGAACCCGAACCCAACCCGAAAGTGGCTTCTCACACTCCCGATCTTCATTCTCGCGACGGGAGCAGGCATGCTTGGAATCTTCAATTACCAGAAGTCGTCGTCGAGCATCGTGAACAGCACGCTGTATGCGCTGCGGACGTCGCCGCGGGCTCGCGAGATCCTCGGCGATGAGATCTACTTCGCGCAGCAGATTCCCTGGATCAGTGGGGAGATGAATCAATTGCATGGTCGCATTAATATCTCGTTCTGGGTTAAGGGGACGAAGTCCCAGGGCAAGATGAGGTTCCGAAGCATTCGCCCGGATCGTATGAGCTACGTGAGTTTTTAGCCTATTTGGTTTTATGCCTTTATGATGTGTTCTGTGTTCTGTTGTAGTTGCTGACTTGTTTTATTTCTCTTCTAGTTCCGTACTGAGGAATGGAGTCTTGAGACCGAGGATGGAACGGTGGTTCAATTGCTGGACAACGATACCGATCCCTTCCGGAAGAACTGAATATTGGAGAGTGTACAGATACAGCAGTGCATTGGCTCGGGCGTTTGGGGACATTCTTTATGGGACCATTTATTGCGTTATCAACTTGGCGAAGCCATTGTTTTTTTTTCTCAATGGCTAAGAGAAAAAGGAAGAAGGATATCATTTTTTGTATCATATACAAACGCCGCTCAAGTCAAACAATATCGCGCGTATGGTGTAATAGTACATGGTCAGAACTAAGAAAAGAAATCTCCAATTAAGCAGTAGCGGCTTCTGTGGCAGGTTCCGCCGACTTTGCCTGTGGCACTTCCGGCCATGGCTTCTTGATCGCATCCTGAATTCTCACAACACAGCCCTTGGGACCACTGACGGCACCTAAAGCGGAGAAAATATGTTAGCAAAAGAGAATTCAGAACTGAAACGAGCAGCTCGAGATCAAATCACATACCGCTGACAACCACAATACCATTCTCAGAATCCACCTTGAGAATCTTCAAGTTCTGAACAGTATTCTGTTGATTGCCCATGTTTCCAGCCATCTTCTTGCCGGGGTAAACACGAGAACCACCACCCTGACCAGGACCAGAAGAACCCATCGAACGATGCGTCAAACTAACACCGTGACTACGATCCTGACCGCCGAAACCGTGTCTCTTCATGACACCAGCAAAGCCCTTACCCTTAGTATTGGAGCGAGCATCAACGAACTGGCCCTCTTGGAACCAACTCGCCTCAATACTCTGACCAACAGGGATAAGGCCCGCCTCGTCCTTAACACGGAACTCAAAGACATGGCGCTTAGGCGAGAGCCCATTAGCCGAGAAATGCCCAAGCAACGACTTAGTCACATTATTCGGGTGTTTCCAGCCAGCACCAACCTGCACAGCATAGTAACCGTGTCTCTCGCGGGTTTTGTGAGAGATAACCTCAACACGATCCAGCTGGAGGACGGTGCAGGGGATGCGCTTTCCAGACTCCGGATCGTAGATAGCAGTCATGCCCTTCTTGATACCGATAGCGCCAGTGCGGAGCGGGAGGGAATTGGCTTTGCGGCGGAGAGCTGCTGTCGACGTCGACTCGAGGACTGGCAGTCCGGGGCCGATATTGAAACGGCTGGGTTTGGGCGGGTTGAGGGATCGGATTCCGAATGAGCGCACGGGGATCCGGGGCGCGATCAATGGGGCTCCCCATACGGGCGAGAGCTGGAGCAGCCCTCCTAAGCGCGGTGACATGGTGTGTTTGATATTGAGAGGGGGATTGGGGTGCTCGTCGTGGCTGAGAACTCGGGAAGTTTTTGGTGTTGTGCTTAGTCAGCGAGTATGCACGCCCCGAGGTATATACAAATTCAGAGCTGTCCATGTTCCCACACGTTTAGGGGATAATTGAGACTGAGTCCCTATGCAAATAATAGGAAAAGGCAATAGAAATCGTTCAAACAACTCATCTACCATCTACCATATCCTTCAATATCAACACCGACAAAACCCGCAGTCATCCCTAACTCCGATAGACACACGCAAACCCGATCGGACCGGAAGCCGAAAACGCCGAGAGTAGCCAAAAAAAAAAAAAACAGGAATTCCATGTCCTCCCCAGACTGAAACACCAATTCGCTCACGAAATCACACAACACCCTCAATCAATAACAGGGGAAGACAAACCAACCCACCATGTCCCTTCGCCCAACCCTCCTCACAAAATGGATCTCGCGCCCTAGCGAGATCCTCAAACCCCGAAGCTTAGCCTCATACCTCCATCCCTCGACCCGCCCATCCCTCGCACGCCACAGTACAATCTTCGCCCAAGGAACACAAGCGACGCGCCGAACGCTCACGACAGCGCGCTTCTCGACGCGCACCCAGCCAGGGCCAAGCTCGTTCCAGTTCAAGCAGCGCCGGTTCAATTCCGGGTCGGCTGGTGGATCTGGATCTGGGTCTGGAGCTTCGGAGAAGGCGTCGCTATCGCAGAGACTGAAGAAGCTCTCGCGGGAGTATGGATGGGCTGCGCTGGGAGTTTATCTTGGACTTTCAGCGCTGGATTTCCCATTCTGTTTTGCGGCTGTGCGGTTGCTTGGTGTTGAGCGCATTGGATACTATGAGCATATCGTTGTTGGGTTTGTTAAGGATAAGCTCAAGGCTGTGTGGCCGCAGACTAAGGGTTCTGAGGAGGATGGGCAGGGGCAACTTGCTCAGGCTGAGGAGCGGAATCAGGAAGAAGCTAGTGAGTTTTCCGTTTTGGTGGGTTTTGAGGGTTGGGGTTCTAATTGGCGGTTTCGTTTTGCAGGTATCTGGACGCAGTTGGTTTTCGCTTACGCCATCCATAAGAGCTTTATATTCATTCGAGTGCCGTTGACAGCCGCGGTGACACCAAAGGTTGTGAAGACACTGCGTAGATGGGGGTGGGATATTGGGAAGAGGAAGCCCAAAAGTACGTGAAGGTGATATGATTATATAGCATAGCGGGAGATACAGGACTTGGGATTCGGACCATTGTACATTATTAGCCATTCAGCTCTCTAATACGGCAATCTTTATTTTGCCTTCTCCTCTCGAACGCTCTCCAGACGATCTACATGTAATCGACGACAGCCAACCCCAGATGACAAAGCCCAGCTCCATCTCCAGCGCCCAAGATGAGATAGGAAATGACACAAAAGACGGAAAGCAAGAAAGAGAAGGTCGCACGCTGGAGACTATCTCTGCTGTTTGAAATAACTAGCCAGGAGCAAAATAGAGAACATGAAAAAAAGCGGATATAGCATGGCAAAGCCTACCAAACCTCGTAATATTCGTTGTTGAAATTAAATTGCGACATATGCAAAGGGTGTATCTTCCCAAAGGGAAGCGATGGTGAATCGGATCACATATCGATCATATCGTTAAATCTCAGAATGCCGTTGGCTCTCATCACACCATTGACACTGTCAGGCATACGGTAGGCCCATTCGGCAACGCCCATGGTATCAGTGGGAGGTAGCTCCTCGAATCGATCCGACTGGCTGACCTCATCAGAGGTGTCGGCCACAAGCACGAGGCCGAGCTCTTTGATGGTTTCAACGAGCGCGGGAACAACATTCTACACAGTGGTCAGTAAGGGAGCTAGAGAGAGAAGAGAGACCCTGCGGAAATACGATCAAACATACCAAAAGGCTCGATCTACAAATCAGTCCCATGAAGTTGTTGCTCTGGGCAATACGAGCAGACTCCTTGATCGACATCGAGGCCCGGCCACTGCTGTTGACATGAGGCATCGAATCAACATTACCGGCCAGGTCCCGAATTTGACCAAGATCGTTGCAAAGAAGCACAGGATCTAGTCGTAGAGTTAGTATCACACACGAGGTAAACTGCATTTCAAGGGGACTCACAGTTGGGTTGCTTCCAGTTGAGAGCACTACAGATGTTCGGGTTATATGAGGTGAATACCACGGAACGCATGAACTCTGGGTTCTTATCACGAGCCACACGGGCATGGTCAAAGACATCGGTCAAGATAACATCGGCAAAGCTGTTGACATCCGCCAAAGAAGTCATGTGGAGCTTCTTCTCCTCCGCGGGCGATGGGTAGAGGAGGGAGATATTGACATTCAAGTCAACAGGGAGTTGACGCAGAACCTCACGTAATGAAAAGAACGACGCCGCGAGGAGTCGATGGGTCTGCGGCATGTCATTTGTCGCTTCTGTTTCCAAGAACTGGAGGATCTGGGGATGGCTGACACCACGGTCTGCACCAATGGCCTGGAACTGGGCATATGTCAAATGAGACACTGGAATGTCGACTCCATGGTGGTTGATCATAAATTGCGGATAAAGAACTGCGACGCGATCCCGGGTCAGTTGTACAAAGAGCTGGACATAATCTCCCGACAAACTGGAACCTGTCACCAGTCCATTATGCTCTGAGTCGAGAGCACTAGTGGCCTTCCAATATGTAGCAAAGTGTGTGATCTCCAGGGGATCGCCGTGGTATGGCTTAATCACTTGGAAGTTGAAGCGCAACTGGCCGATTGTACGGAGACGGGGGTCGAATAGAGGCAGACAGCCTGAGCCAGTGCTGGACGACTCGGCGCGGAAGATGTCTGGCAGGGCCACACTCTTTGCAATCACCTTTGAGCCAAAGGTAGGGAAGATCTCGAAGTCCACAGCAAAAGTGTCCAGATTATCCACGTGGAACGATATTGTGCGTGTCTCCTCCTGGATGGGTAGCATCATGGTACGAGGAATGAGATCTGACAGCTTGGAGGAGATGGTCATGCGAGCAGCAGGATGACGGCCCGCCTGATCGAAGGTGATAGACCCGACATTCCCTTGATCGAACAGAAGCTGAATGAATACTTTCTTGTCGAGGAAGTTGTGGCCATAGCGGCGGAGAGGGATAATAGGTGGAGGCAATTCGAGATCCGGGATACCATCGGCCATTTCCAATTCAGAAACGCTTGCAACCACAGACATCGGGTCGCCCATCGGGCCGGGTTCTTGCATCCGCACGCCATTGAGAATGTCAAGCGGTCCCAATGCAGGCTTACTACGTGAAGGCTGAGCCCAGAGGAGGATCATGCACTCCAGATGCCCCTCCCAGGCAGCATAGTACATAGCCGAGAGGCCCTTTTCATCTGGGACCTGAGCATCAACCCCGCACTCGAGAAGGGTGCGTAGGCAAGGGACACAGCCTTCACTAGCTGCGTGGAACAGCGGAGTCCACTGATAAAGCTTGTCCTTCTGGTCGAGATCAGCACCGTGCTCCTTCAGCAGTAATAGTAGCTCCGGCGATTGTGAGGCGCGTGCAACCATATGCTGGGGGTAGAGACCCTCTGCATCCGGCAGCAACTTCGCATTTCGCTCAAGAAGCATCTTTGCGATGGGGAGAGAGCCGTGTTGACAGGCGAGGTTCAAAGGAATATGATCCGGGCCCCTCAAGGGACGATTATCCATTCCCTTCAAAGGGGGAGACTCAGGCTCTGGGTCGACGCGAGCGTTGCTACGGAGAACCTGCTCGGCGCATGCCAGCTGGCCCTTTACAATGCTATGGATTAGAGGAGTAAAGTTGTCATGGTCCATGACGTCGACGGTGTGAGGGGCAGCTGCGAGCAGATGTCGCACCATATCTACGCGGCCGTGCATGCACGCATAGTGAAGAGGGATTCGACCATAGACGTCGGCGCGGGCGAAATCCACGGCTGCCTGGAGACCTGCATGGAAGACAAATAATCGGCCCGAGATGGCCGATTCGTGAAGGCAGTTTCGTTCGTTGATGTCGTCCTCGGCGTGTATGTCAACCAGTTGACTCTCCAATAGCAAAGCAAGTACTTCATCCGAGAACCCGTTGATGGCAGTGAGGAATGTGCGGGTGGCGCGTTCACGGGCGTCCGGCAACTGCTGCAACCTGGACAGCCATTCACGTAGGGTTTGCAAATTGCCTGTAGAGGCAGATTGCAAGACCTGGTTGTCCATTTCATCCTCTTCCGACCCCAAAGGTGCGGTGCGGTCCGATGGACGTGAGGCGTCGTATTGAATGTTCTCGCCCTCGGCCCAGGCCTCCAATTCTAGTCGTGCGGTAGTAGCTCTATCTGCAAGGTCCCGAAGAACTTCACGATTGAAGCATGGTTGCACTTCAACGGCCCGATGCAGATACAGCTCTTTCATGCGAGACTTGGAGGTTTTGTCCCACTTCTTGAGAATTTTGGACATGGCTGTCTCGTTGATCTCAACGAATTGCTGCAATTTGTTCAGGTCGCCATCGAATTGTTGGAAGCCTTCAAACATAGCAGCAAAATTCGACGGTGCTTTGGAATTTGATGTGGCTCGGGATTGAGTCACCCGCTTCTTGTCGACCAACGTTTTTAAGCGCAGAGAAAACTAAAGCGATATGATGAGTCTCCGGATAGGGTTATAACTGTGCACTGGATAAATGACATACCTCTGATTCTTTCTGGAGGTAGAAAGTGTTCACTTTCTCAATCTCTCGTTCCTATACGTCCATGGTAAGTACATCCACCTTCCCATATGCAGGAAATTATTCCAACAACCTACCAAGCGGAAGAAGAACACCTCCTTGTTTGCGCGCAAAGCGCCTTGAGGGTCCACATTGGCTCTTGCAATTCCCTCGGCTGTTCTCTGTGCCGGGATAGTCGGAGTTGCGCTGAGTTGCTTGATCAGCTGTGAAGGAATTAGCTGTGCTCACATTCCCTCGCCAGCGGGTGGGACGTTAAGCCAACCTTCTTCAGCGCCTTGTAGTTAACAAAGCTGGCGGCATATTCGGGAAGATCTAGCTGCCTGCGCTGGATCTGTTTACCGAACTTCCTGTCAAGTCAGAGCATATCAGGAGCAGCTCGAGTAATAGATAATCCGGCAGCAGGGGCCGCACGAAATACATACATGCTTTCACAATCTCGGAGAGAGCTTTAGCTCTCCCGAGCTCTGGAGACCGAGATCGCAACAGTAGCGCAAGCTCAGCGAAACAGAGCTGAGGGTTAGTAGAATGAAAGCTTCGTGGGTTGGCTGGACGTGGTAGGAAGGGTATCAATGGAAAGAAGGGGGAAAAAAGAAGAAAGAGACAGGGTGGGATGACAAGGACACGTTTGAGACGAAACCAAACTTGGTACTAGGGTTCCGAGGGCAAGAGGGGGCGGTTAATGCGCTATTCCAGTGGGGAAGAATAATAGTGGGACAGGTGAAAGACAGGGTGACACAAGTAGATAAAATGTGTGACGTTGCGTTGAGATGATTTCCCATATATCAAATCAAGGGATTAGACGGCTAAGAGTTGAGAGCAGACGGGGGGAGATTCAAGAGGGTAGAAGCGGTGATAGAGATAGAGACGATAGAGATAGCGGGGCAAAAACTCGAGAGACACAGGACATGTACGGAGTACAGGAACCAGGTACAATTCGAATGTGTTCAGCGGACCTATAGCGGACCTATAGTTCGAAGCTAACAGAGAAGGGAAAAGCTGTGAGGTGCAATTAAGCCGGGGAGTGGGGAGCTGTATGAATCATCCATCGCCAATCACCGCGAACAGCGGACGCACGTTGTTAGCCTACTGGTAGCCACTGCAACGGAACAGTACTTTGTCTTCTATGCATAATTGTGGTTGGAATGGTTTTAATGTTTTTAATGTTTTTAATGCTCTTAATGCTCTTAATGTATTTAGCTAGAGTATGGGCCCATATTTAGTATCATTTAGTCTCCTTTTGATGTCTTTTAATCAAAATATATTACATTTTTTCATTCTTTTCCTGAGATCTAAGGCTCAAGGCTATCCTTCTCCCATTCTGCCGACCTGCTCCGCAGAACCTACCTCCCATCACATACGGAGTAGACCAAAATTATTCAATGTAAACCTTTCATTTCAGTATACCAGATACAAAGACTTCAAGCGAACTAGAAGTAAATCCAGGACACCCGAGGTATCATTGCAAATCTCGAGTATGTCCAGGCGCATGGAAAACACCACACTCAGCAGGAAATGTACAAGATGAAGCTCCTTACAACCCCATGTAACAAGACATGGACAAGAAGAAAAAAAAACAATAAACACAAACATAAACATAAACGAGATGTGTAAAAAGGCCAAAAAAAAAAGCCATGCAGCTGAGACCAGATGCGCGGGGATATATCAAACAGAGATGACCAAACCAAATCAAAGCCCGACAGACCGATTAAAGGGTGTGAAGAGAGAGACGGGAAAAGGAAATAAAGTGTAGAGGACAATAGAGACATGAAGTGAAGGTCCATCGCGCCGGGAATTGGAACATGAGAGACCCGAGAAAAACGAATGAACTCGGCGGTGGTCAAGATAGAAAGAGCGTGTGGTATTGTGCAAGTTAAAAAAACAAAACAGAAACAAAAACAAAAATGGAATGCCGAGCTTTTGGAGATCAAATATTATAGGAAATCCGAATCGGTCGGGCCATCAGAAGTTCTGCGCAATACCGGCATTCCCCTGTCGTGGATAAACACCAGGGTTCTCGATGCGAGTATTACGGCGCGCCTGGACATCGCGGATCACAGGCTGGTACTCGTCGCCACCATATGCGCCGTGAGTGTTGATGTCGCCGTAGTATGGGTTCTCGCCGTAGTAGCCAGCTGAGGGGTGGGCAGCGGACATGTGGCTTTCTTCCGATGCGTCGGAACGGTTCGCTGCGGAGTAAGCGGAGGATGCATTGGAGGGACCGCGGTGGATGTCACCGTTGCGGTTGTTCGCGGCCACTGGGGCGGCACCCAGCACGCCGATGGGTTCAACAATCTCACCAGAGTCGGGCCGAGTGCCATCGGAATATTGAACAGTGCCTTCGCTGGGTGTTGCGGCGTGGTGATAACCGGGGCTGCTTCCTTCTGACATGGCCAGGCCACCCATTCCGCTAGAGAGGTTAGTGGACGCCTTACGCCCGGCAGAGGTGGTTCCCCAACCGCGGTAGCCGGAGGATTGGTCGTCCTTGGGTACCACAACGCCTCCCATACCGGGAAGAGTTGGGTCATTGTTCGGGTTGAATCCGTACTCCTCCACTTCCTTGCGGCGCTCCTCCTCGGCCGCCTTGTTTGCCTTGCGCTTACGCCAGAAGAAGAGCAGCGCCAAGATGATCAATGCCACCGAAACAACCGGGACAACGACTGCAACGGCGATTGTTCCGCTAGGAGAAAGACCGCCGGAACTTGCTGCTGTGGTTGAGGTTGCGAGTGCGGCCGAATCGGTTGCGCCGGAAGAGGTGGTAGACGTAGCACCGGTGTTAGCCACCGTTTGGGTGGACGTGATAACAACTACGGTAGTTCCTTGTGTCGATGTAAACGTTGTTGTCTTCTCAGCACTTGAAGTGGTGGTCGGGGCGGTTGTAGTGGAGGTAGTGGAAGTAGTGGACGAAGTGGAAGTGGACGAAGTAGTCGTAGGCTCCGGGGTCGATGTGGTAGGCTCGGTCGTGGACGTGCTAGTGGTGCTCGTAGTGGTACTGGTAGTAGTTGGCTCACTTGAAGTGGTGGTGGGAGCAGCCGTAGATGAAGAGGTCGTTGTGGTTGAAGAGGTGGTAGGTTTGGTGGTAGATGTTTCACTGGTGGTCACGGCAGCCGCCGAAGACTGTGCAGCAGTTTCTACTGCGCTAGAAGCGATAGACGCAGCGGTGGCAGCGGCAGCAGCGGTGACAGCAGCGGATGGTGAAACCATCTTCAATAACAATTTTGGTCAATGTTGGTCGATGCCCAAGAATAGGTGATCTCCGATGAGATTGGCGGTTGTTAGGATCAAAGTAATCCTGAACCGGGAGAACGTTCGGCGAGTTTTGAGAGATTAGGGACACTTCCGGGTGCGGAAATAATTTCGGGCTGAATAAGACTAAGGGTCACAAATTCGAATCCGAGTTAATAGGCTGATTTAATGAGAGACTGCGATTTGAGCGCGTAAGGAGATATGTTGATGTGGTGTATGGTCGGAGTCTCAGGGGAAAATCAGCGATATCTCAGGAACCGATCAGAATAGAAAAAAAAAGAAGAAGAAAAGAAAATTGAGAAGGATGGAAAAGAGAGAAGGAATACTCACAATCTCTCGAGGCCGAATCTAGCAGCCATGAGAGGAGAGAAGTGTGTGGGAGAGGTGAGATTGAAGTGGGAAGTGGAGATTTCTTACGATTGCGGCGTATCCGCATTTCTAGTTGTATTAATAGATACTTTGATTCTATCTTTTTTGCTTATAATTATTGACTTGTACTGTCTGCGGGTAAAAAGTAGACATTGGTCTAATTTATGCTACGCGTAAGTTGCAGTTGCACCCGCTTGCAAACATTATGCTGTTTCTAGTAATCCCTTGATCCAATGCGACAACCCCCTGACCATAAGGCTAAGGTCACTCTCTAATACTCTCTAATACTCTCTATCCAATACTCTATACTCTAAACAGCCTAAAAACAAAGTGTTTCCCCCAGGAATCACCCATCTTTCCTCACAATATTCAATGTTACTATGTGTTTATTATTCGGTACCGGAAATTAAAAAAAAGAAACAAAACGGAACCGAGTTGAGAGTACCCGTGGGTGTGAGCCCTGGAGTAAGGAAGCGCCGAGGCTACCTAGGTGAATTCCAAGGTTATATATTCTCTTATACGAAGTACTATTCCACTGGGTACTCCGTTTTGAAGTCGATGATGCAGAGTTTTACTCCGTACTTCGTACTCAGTTGCCACATAAATGATCCTGATTCTGATTCTCCACTTCAACGGTTTTGTCGCAGTTAACAATACTATTATGGAGTATATGTTGCACATCTTTCTGTACGAATACGGGGTAGTTGTATTATAATTCAGAAAAGCCAAAAAAAAAGTTCTCTGCGTCTAGCCCATTACCATATTAATATTAACATTGTGATCTCCCTCATCATTGCCCCTGACATGTTTGGTTAGCGCTCGGCCCGGTTTCTGTGCCCCCGAGTCCCAACTTCCTGTCGTACGTAGCAGAACGCCTAATTGTGGAGTGTCATACAAATTATGGAGTACAACATACAGAGTACAAATTGCGAAATAGATTCATATCAAAATCTGAGAGGATTTTAGATGTTCTAAAACTACGGAGTACAAGGACCCAATATATACAGCCCAGAGACTGGGCAGAAGAAATGAAATTTCAATGTGATCACAACCATCATCTATTTACGCCATTGATAGCAAATTTCCAGACAAGAAAGGAGAACAGAGTAACGAATATAAAAAGGGGTGATGACTACCACCCCTAAAAAAGCTCAAGCACCGGGGGACCCAGATGAGAAACCCAAAAAAATCAAAATCATCACGTGCTCTTATACAAGGTACCAAAACAACAAAGTCATGACATTGGAAAGCGACAAGCTCGCTTCCTTATGTGTTGATCATATCCCACTTCGGACGCAGACTGGTCATCATGTCATCCTTAGTACCGACCGCCTCGGCCGGCAGACGACTGACACGGTAGTTGCCCATGCGGATATTATTTTGGTGGTTAGCAGAGAGGACAGTACGAGCACTGCGGATACTACCAGAATCGCTGCCGGGACCACCCTCGTTCTTGAACCGGGGCGGGGGCACAAAGTCCAGGTTGGTGAATGTGCCGGACTTGCGCAGGGCGTGGGGGCTGGGCACCACAGCAAGCTCATCAAAGGCCGAGACCAGTGGCGTGTGGGCTCGCACAGCAGGGGCGTACGGGCGCATTCCACCGGAAGGAGTCTCAGGGCGACCCGCGACGCGGTCCTTGAATCCGTTTGCCGGAGCAAATTCCATAGCGCTCATTAGCGAGTCGTCCGTCAACATGTGAGGAGTAGGAAGGATTTGCAGCGGTGACGGGACTGGGATGGGTTTCTTAGGACCGCGGGGAGCGGGCACACGGCCGGAGGCAGATGAGAAGGCGCGTTGGCCGGGGATACCATTGTGGCCAGCAGAGTTGGTGGCCATGTGGCGAGCGGCTCCCTGGAAGCGTGGAGGTGCGCGAGGCGGCGGTGTCATCGCGCGACGGGTGATCGGTTCAGCGAATGGAGCACCAGCCTGGCTGGCATCATAATAGTCGCCGGTGGTTGGATCGTAGATGAAACCAGCTGAATTACCACCACCCTCATAGAACTCGGGCCCGAAGTTCTCGTAGTATGTGGGCTCCTGGCCCGTCTTGCTCTCGTCGAAGTACTCCTTGTAGAAGGAACGAATCCGATTGGCACGCTGTTCTGGGTTGTCGGCGGGGTCCTCTGGGGGCAACGGGCGCAATCCGAGAGTCATCCGGCGGGTATCGCGGCGGTTATCATATGCCGCATCCAGATTCCGAGGTTCCTCTGGGAGTTCTGGGTGCTTGTTATCGTGGCTTGGGGCATCATGTTGCTGTACATCTTCTGTGCCCTGGATGTTGACCGAAGGGAGAATGTATTGCGACTTCCGGTCATCGCCATAGTCACTACTAGTAATATCGCTGGCCGGCAAGGAAATACGAGGAGGCTGTGATGCAGGAGCCTGGTCATGGTTCAAGTCTCGTGATTGCGAAGGCTCAGGAAGCGGGAAGTTGGGGCGTTCTTCATGCTGGTTGTCAGATGTGTTGCCATGTGTATCATCCAGTCCAAAGTTTAGGCCCGAAGAGGAATCCAGATGGGGCAGGGGCTCTGGGGAGGGAACCCTGTTGGCATTGGGACTTCCAATAGCCATGCCGGGTTGATGTGCGGCAGGTGGATGTGTCACTCCGGGAACTTGTCCAAGGTAGTCATTGGGCTGGTTCGGAGAACTGCGTCCACGGGACTCGATAGGAGAGGAGTACAGCGGCGGAGATGAATGAGACATCCTCTGCGCATTCTGGAGAAGACCCGAATGGCCGTCATCGTTGTCCCCGAATGTGGAACCCCTGGGGTATGACCGAATGGAGGAGGCAGTGGCCGGACGGTACTTGTCATCATCTATTGACATGGAGCGCAGAGACTCCGGGGAATTTTTCAGCCCTGGAGGCATCAGATACGGAACGACATCAAGAGACAATCCCTTGGTGTGGGTTGGTTCCGACATCGAGGGCATTCCATTAGGGCCTTTCCTCCTGGTGGCAGGTCCCACAGTATCCATTCCAAAATCGAGAGATTTATGTTTATCCATTGCGTCTTCCCGCCGAAGTTTCTTAACATGTCTCCGGTGAAGCACAACGAGGATGATAACAGCACACAAAATGGGAATTCCTGCACCGAGAACGATAGGCAAGACCGTCGTTGTCAGATCGCTAGTGGACTTTGGTCCAGTAGTCGCCGTAGATGAGTCAGATGAGTCGGATCTTGCCACGAGGGATGGAAGCCCCGCAACTATAGAGGTACTGGGGACCAAAAATGGCAATCGATGTGGAGGGATAACATCCCGACGAACGTGGTTTCGCATCACCAAGCCGGCGTGGTGAGCATGAGGCATAGTCGATGTAGTCTGGTCTATAGGGATAGACCCGACTTGTCTATAACGTGAAGACCGGTCAACACGTTTAAAATGGCGATAGCCGCTCGAGATTGATGCTCGTCATTTAAATTTGGGTCACACAATTCAGAAATCACAGGTATCTGAGGCAAAAAGAGTGTAACCAGCAATGTAAAAGCAATGCAAAAGCAATGTAAAGGAGTGTGTAGGACGAAGTCCTCGAAAAGAGCGGCGGCCAGCAGCCAAAAGAGAATGAATATGGGTTGGATAAAGAGAGAGAGAAGGAAGAAAAAGAGGAGAAGGAGAGAAGAGTGAGTTCTAGAATAGTGGACTAGCGTCAATACTATACAGAGACTTTTGTATTATACAGGTTACACTCTATCTCCGCATCTCGCCCCCTGAGTCTTAATAGTCTTAATAGTCTTAATTTAGAACACCCTGAATTTCTTATGGCGTCTTGTTATTATTATTGTCTCGGTTTTTCGATGTTTGTTTATTCTGGATCTATTAATCTTCTCTTTCAATCCATTTGACCAGAACAACTGCACCAAGCAAGGTGAGAGTAAGACACCCTCTGCTTTGGATGGAACCACACTACATATGTACGGTAGCGTCAGGCACCCGCTCTTATCAGCCAATCACTGAACGGCTGCCCCTGAGATGGGAGTGCCCCCATAAAAAGGTGGCTGTATGGCTGTATGGTTGTATGGCTGTATGGTTGTATGGCTGTATAGCTGTATCTTTGTATCTTTGTTTATTACAAACCGTTCAAGTGGTGTATTCTCTATGTAAGGGCACAAGGGGGTTTCCTGTTTTTCTTTTCTTTTCTCGTTTCTATACTCCGTACTCTGTACTCCATATATACCGGATAATGCCTGGCGCTCGAGTCCATTCCCTTTCCGTTTTAGTGCCCACCTCTTGCCGCTTTTTGATCACTAAGTAACACTGAGCACGTCCCTGAGTAGTTAACTATCCTGACTTGATCACGGGCCATTACATAATCAACTGATCTGCTCACCCTGATCCACTCACTGGTCATCATCTGAGCACTCTGATTTGATCACTGAGTGCTCACTGAGTGTAGGGATGAGCGGGCTGAGTTAGCAACATCAATAAAATAGGTACGACACGCTAACCCCATCACGTGCAACAGTGCGTCTTTGATCTGTTATAAGATAACTAGATAGTATATATGAGAGGTTTTGGTCTTTTCTTAGGTTCTTCTACTCGCCTGTCCCTAGTTTTTCTATTAGTCTTTTGACTAGTCCTTTATATTCTTGGTTCTGTGGTCTAATATTTGGTCAATAATCATCCACGATGGCAACTGGGAACTCCTTTAGTACGGACGATATGCTCCTCAGTCACAAGCAGCTAGCTGCGCTGCCCCCCAGTCTAAGGTTTCACCGAATGTGATACTACATATATATGACATCTCTAGGCCTTTCATTCCCCTGGTATAGATACACATTCTATTTCCTTTCTTCCTATAGATACCCTATCTATTCCCTCGTTACTTATAAAAACGTGACGTGCTTGGGTAAGCTGAAAACAAAATAGTATCATAAGTATGTATCACATCTTAAAATATAACAGTATAATATACAATAATCGATTGTCATTCACCGGAGCTAGCATTATCTTGGATACCTGATATATGGTGGGATCTCACGTGTTCCGGGGTCACGCGCAAACCTTCGTAGAGTACGGCTGTGGCATATAGGAGGTTGGAAAAGAGAACCACAGGAGCTCTTCGATCTTAGTACTACCGTCGGTAGCCAAACACCCCGAACGCTCCTTAATTTTGTCCCACTTTTCAAGTATACAGTCGATCTCTCCTCCAGCACCAGATGCATGAAATACCTCGCAGAGCCTCCAGTGGAGGTCAAGCAAAGTCCGATTCACCGAAGCAACTTCGGGATGCTGATTCATAGTAACCTTCTGACCTTCCTCACAGAAGCGAGGTAATGTTGGGCCCCGGGACTCGTATACCACGATCTCGTATAGGAAATTATTATCGGGCTTAAGTATAATTTATATTAGCTAGGTATATCAGGTATTAGGTATTTGTCACTCACAATTGGTTTGAATGCTAGAAGGAACTTCCTAAATAGGGAGTGGAGAGAGGCCGCGAGCAAAAATCCATTGGAAGGCTCATCGACTGTGGAGCCCTTGATGACCTCCCTCGCCGCGGGAAAGCAAGTGTAAAGGGCAGACCAGCACAAGCCAGTATCGCTACTGGCCATGTTCTTTATTGTAACTGCGGAGGAGGATTTGGTCGATCGGGGGGCTGCTTTCTTTTTTCGGGGGGGCATGGGAGATGATTGTGCCGACCTGGGCGCTGACTGCTTTTAGCTAGTTAGTCTCATAGTCCATATAAGATGATAATGTAGAAATACCTTTCTCTCAAATTTACCGAAAGAAGATGGTACAATGTGTACGACTTCGAGATCTATGGGAACCTCCTGTTGGGGTTTGCCTCTTTCTTTCCATTTGCTTGAGGCGAGGTACCCAGAAACAACACAACGCGAATCATCCCGTCTGAAACAGGCATCCACAAACCAATCAGAACGACTAACGGGTGTACTTGCTCGGTCGCTGATAGTCTGTGCGTCCTCTTGGCGATGGGAAATTGGGGAAGAAACGGGATATGATTTAGCACCCAACGCCTTCACTAAATCGAGATATAGATTAGTCAAGTCTGTATTAAAAATTTAGTTAAATCAACCTTGCAAAATTACTCGGTAGAAGGAGCGCAGTACGTATGTGGTCGTACACTCCGTACAAACCTTCATCTGTCGTCGACTGGTCTGAAAGGATATCCCGGGCGATTTTTTCCCGCCCAGCTTGGGGGAGCCATACGAGCAATGCATGGAGCGTCGGCACAAGAAGGCGATCGGTACGATCATGGGATAGAACGTATTCATCTAGGCGTGCCTTTGCCTGGGAGTTGAGGGTGTCCCAATCTGGTTCATTTGTAGGGTCAACACTGACAGGGGCGCTAGTGTCGGAAAGTGATTGAACGAACGTGGGGGGCGAGGTACGATGTGGGGCCGAGGACGGGCCAGCCTCGAAGGCTCCAGGGTCCAGAGAGATGTTCTTGCGCTTACGCGTAGTCACCATGTTGAAGTGTCAAATTGGTCAATTAGATGGTGGAATGGGATCGGAAGGTGAATCATTGAATGATGGAGATGGGCAAAAATAGAAGGTTGAGGAAAGGGAACCTTTGCAGAGCTCAAGCTTGAGAAATTAAACTTTCTCAGTCCCTGACATCCGATACCGTCTTTCCGTTTCTGCCATTATTACTCCGTACTTGCGCGCGCTCTTTTTCCAATCTATAGGGACATCGCTGATTAAGCAATATATGCGTTATCACAGCGGTCCATTGATTTTCCGGGTTGTGAATTCTGGTAATCTCCACCATATGAGATGCATGGTGCTCGACAAATACCATAAAACGGATGGGGTTCTCCACTCCGTCCTGCGCCCTTTCATCATGACGTATCTTCTTGATAAGATGTAGTGCTCCAAAAATTGAGGGCAGCAGCAATGCTATCAATGAACTAACTATCATAGTATAAACGACCCTGTGGGGGCTAATCCCTTCTGGGTATAGCCTGACCTCGGGAGTGCATCGGTGTTACTCACTGATTGGACACTAAGCATCAGTGAGTAATCAGGGAGCACCCAATGAGCACTCACTGAGCTGAGTGCGTGCTGACATCTACTCAGTGAGCCTGAGCCTGAGCACCCTCATACAAGCAGCGGCAGCTCGAATAGGAAAGCCCCACCCGCCAGGGAAAATCCAGTACGTATAGGTACATACATATGCTCCAAGGCTATGCCAAGCCCTGACTCTTCATATTTAGCTAAGGCTTAATCTTTAACTATATCATGACAGAGAATAAAAAACATGTCCAGTGTACGGAGTATGGAGTACATCGTCAAAAGATCAATCCGATAGGCGAATTCGAGTCTGGGATTTCCGATTTCAATATGAGACACCGGCGGCCCCCCTCATTTCCAACTTTGGAAGTGCCCCGGATAATATTCGGATGAATTAGACTACATCTTACCATCCGGAGTATACTACCCTGAAAGGCACATTACACTGCCTCTATATATTGTTATTCTGAGGGAATTTTCTCCTATTTCTCTACACCATCTCACTGGTTTGGTTGTTCGTTTTTATCTACTGAGCTAGGTTAAGGGAAACCAGATACATACTCATAGAGCCGTAAGGACTCATCCATCACAGCATTCAAGCACTGACAATGGAAACCACAAATTATACCGAGTTAAGCGCAGCCTATTCAAATATTCGTGGAAAATATGTAATAAAATGTACTCTGTATGTTGTATTTTCTTATCTTGTCTATGCGGAGGACCTGTACAACCACAAAACGCCTCTATTGAAGATTAAACACATCAAATATATTTATGCCAATGAATACTAAACAACTTCGGAGCTAGTTCAATACTCGAATTTATGTAGCTCAAAGAAACGGCGGCAACTATTTTTTTATACCGACTTATCGGAATCATATCAGTGTCTTAAGCTGTACCGGAACTATGGATACATATATCAGGCCCAACAACTACGGAAAACAAGGATACTTCTAACTATCAAATTTTCGGTCTTATACATCAAGCTCATCTTTTGAATCAAATTGATATTACCCCAGGAGACAGACCTGATACCTCATATGTGGAGAGTGCAACTGTTCTAGCAGGCAACATAAATGCTTAGTGACCGCCGTCAAGGTTTGGAGTAGAGCAGATACTGATCTTCTTCTATACTTTGCCAGGCTTGGTATCAACTGGGCTGGGACGTTGCTTGGCTGTATAGCGGTCCTATTGGAATTGTCTATGGAAACGTGTTCTCTTGTATACTATTGCTTACGCGATTTACAAATGTCAAGATTGTTTTCCGTTTATCTAGAAGATATGAGGATTTGAAATTGGGTTCATTTCCGTACTAGACTTAAACACAGGATGGCAAATTCATAGGATTGCCCGCCAGGACTCGTCCCCGGCTTAATCATCACATCTGGGTTCATTGCTTTCATCTTGCCTGATATGGGGGTCTTCGTTTGAAAACATCACAGGGTGCAGGCCATCCCCCGTGGAAGGAATCCTCTGTGATGAGTACAGCGCAATTAGGAAATATGAGCTGCGCAAATATGGAACATGGACGAAAGAAATGGGAAGATGACACAAGAGAAAATAGAAGGTCATGGGCCCCATGGGCACTCGTATGTGTGGGATGCACACATGAAAAGGAGGGAAAGGAAAAACCGTATTGTTGGCAATGTACATTGGGGTGGAGTTGTACATGAGAATGAGAATGAGAACGAAAAAAAGGTAATGGCGTTTTAGGTCAGATCGCACTGTGAAAGAGATAGACGGAATTCTCTGAGATCGTGCAGGGAGTAAACATTAGGTAAGGATGAAGAATATGGTCATGCAAATGATCTTCAGGTGGTTTTCGGTTCATCTCATGGGTTGTGGCTGGCGGATGGAAGATAATGAGAGGGAGTGAGGATTGAGATGTGGTGTCGACGGAAAGAAAGAAAAAAGGGGATTAGGACATATCAGCCAGCGCTGCCTCAAAGCTGGCAATATCATCGTGGGATGGTTTGTCGAAAATGCGTCGGAATGGCGGGTCTTGGGGGAAGTCCTGCGGGCTGGTTGCTACCCCGTCTGCTTTGCGAATAACTTCTTTCAACGCACGCGTCACCACACCCGCACGAACCACCAAATTTTTCAACGAGGAAGTATCAAACGGAAGTTTTTTGGCACGTGATAATTCTAACTCAAGAGCTGAAGCAGGCTTTTGTTGATCACGACCGGCCTGGAGGATATCAAGTACGGATCTGGACTTTGGGGAGTCTTTTGCAAGCTGAGCGAGGGGCAAGGTGGGTGAAGCATTTTCGCCATGAGGCACGTCCCATGAGACCTCACTGTTCCGCTTGGACGGCGGGTTAAGGCCGTCATCGTCGGATTCATCAAAACTAAAAGTGAGAGATTGTGGAGATCCTGGTGGCGAGCGACGCTCCTCTTCATCATCAATGGTAGCAAGGTTCACAATCTGCTCTGCTTCTGCCCACAATTCACTGGACGGCCCGTTGACAACACCTAGGACATTTGCTTGATGCCGAAGGCGTTTCAATTCCTCCACCAGCAGGGTTAATTCTTGAACCTGGCCGAATTGACCACGAAGACTTGCTTGACGCTCCAGAATTGCTTTGGGAACAGTCATGCTCTGGCGATTGATATCGGGCTGAATAACTGGTTTGTTTTCGGCGATAGGGGTGTCCTCCGACTCGTCAAAGTCGAAATCGCTATCCCAATCTTCACTGACACCTTTACTGCCCAAGCCCCAAGTACCGAACTTGCCGGAAGTTTGACGCGATTCGTTCATGGGAAATTCACTGGCGACTGGGACACTCTGGCTCCTAAGGTGGACGGTGGATGCTGCTTTCCGGCAAACAGCCCGGCTGTTTCTATCAGCAACGCCCTCTTGTTTTCCATGCATGGTCCTAGGACGTGTTCCCGAGTCCGAAGTTTCGCGGTTAGGGTGTGTTTGTTCAGACCAGTCGAAGATGTTTGTCTTTTTGCTGATATCCGAATCTAACTCGCCTATAAACGATCCTGACATATCCTTAGCTGCACCAACATGCGATTCGGGCTGCTCAGAAAATTTGACCAATGAATGGGTCAGAGAAGATGAGAAGCAATCACGATCATCGCCAGGAAGCGATCCAATCATGCTTAAAGCATCCTCGTCAGACACGAACGGATTTTGAACCATGGATGTTTGAACCAAAGGAGGGGAAGGCAGAAGCGGATCAGTGAATAATTGGGGATCCTTGTCCAAAGACCGAGCGGCGAAGGAACCCCGCGGGAGGAGAGACTCCAAGGTCGTGGCTTCTTCATTCACCAAGCTTGCACTTGCTTTGTCGAACATAGTCTCAATACGCAGCCCCTTCAGTCCACTGCGATTGGTCTCACGTGTGCGGATAGAGTCCCAATAGTCTGACACCCCGTCCGTCTCATATTCATCGCACGATGTAAACACGCGCGTGTCATCGGAACCAATGATGGTGGAAGCCGGATCGGAACCTGAAATCGAAAATCCCTTGGGACGACGACGAAGAGAACCATAAGCTTGACCACCAGGACGAGATGCCTGCTGCCAGGCCGATAGGGCGACCGCATCCGAGGCTATTTGACGTGAAACAGCCCGAGAGCCCAAGCCAACGTTATAGTCCTGGGATACCGATCGGGGACCGACTTGAGACCGTCTTTCCAAAGCCGAATCAGCCCAACCGGGCTGCGTAGTGGGATACGGAGGGCGAAACACGCTTGGATCCGTAATGTTGCGCCGCGGCCCGGGTTCCGGGGAACTCGGAATAGCGACATTGTTTTCTTCCTTTGAGAGTTCGGAAGGGGGGACTGAAAAGGTCCTCCCCTTCACTCGCTTCAGAGAGCCGCCGCGAACGAGTCCCACAATCGGTGTCCCATGCGCGGTGACTGTGTTTGCCATGATGATTTTCGGCTCAACATCATTGACCGAGTATGACTGCCTATGGCTGGATTTCTCTGCTTGCTGTTCCAGAGCGACTGGCTGCTTGGGAGCAGGCTCAGAGAGTTCCGTTTGGAAAGGATTGCGGAATTCAATCGGGGTATGAGGTACTGATCTGTCTTCTCGGGGCTCCGCAGCAGTTGTCGGTGAGATGATATTAGCCATAACCAACGCAGGAAGAGCGCCCCGGTCAGAAGCCACTTGGCGTACACTCTGAACCTTCGGGGCAGCGGCGGTGGAGAATCTGCGTGAAAGTCTCTCTGCTAATTTGCCAGCCTTTGGAACGAAGAAACGCGTCCAATGCTTCTGCTTATCGAGCTCGAATTCCTCGATCGCTGGACCCTCGCCAGGAGCTTTTGGGAAACATGAATCGAAATCAGGTGTCAAGGGAGTCCGGAGGATCATCGACTCCGACCTCTGGTGACTAGTGGCAGGCCTGCGCACCACAGTCAGCGATGGTCCGGTGATGGGGTTCATCACCATAGGATACACATTTATCTGCGCATTTACGTGCTGGGAGGTCGGGCTATTCATATGCTGGGAGGTCGGGCGCTTCATATGCTGGGAGGTCGGGCGTTTAACCAACTTGTTCGGTCTTCGCTGACGGGGCGAGTGAGGAAGGATTGGACTTTCTGACCCATGAAACGAGGACGTCGCTGGACTACTTGCGGTCGGGCTCTCAGCTTGGAACGAGGCTATCGACAGCCGCCGTAGCCAACCGGTGGACGGCCGCCGGATATGTGTTTCGATCGATAAGTCTGTTGTCTCATGTTCCAGAATTCGCAGAGGTGGATTTGAGAGGGTTTGGCCGCGAAGGCGGCGTCTGGCACCGCTGAAAGACAAGGGCGATTTCTGCAGATTAGATCCTTGGGTTCCCTGAGCGCTTTCCTCCTCCTTTGCGGCAAGCCACTCGGCGGCTGGACTTCGAGATGCGATCGCGGTCTTGGGCCGGCCAACATCTGCGGTCTGTACAGTGTTGTTAGAGAGCGGCTTGGGGATATCTTGAGCGAGAGTCTTCCGCCGAAAGTGGCCAGGCCGCTGAGTTCGTTCTGCGCGACCGAGTGCGAGGCCGACAGGAGCTATTCCAACGGTGCTTAAAGCACAGAGCTAGAAGCGCTAGTCAGTGAAAATTCCGAAGCGACCAGACCGCCGTTGTGTAAGCGATTCTGGGTGTTGTTCTGCAATTTGATATTGGGGGGCTTACAGTTGATATGTGATCCATGCTCAGACGCCGCGAAGGATGTCAAACACCCCGACGATCAGCTCCAGGTTGACAAGCTCCGTGAATGACATTCCAGATGGATGAAAAATACGAAAGAGTATTGAGAAAAGTGATGAAGGGGTAGATGGGAATTCGAATTGGAAATTGCGCGGTCGGGTGTGAGGGAGAAGTGCGCTGTCTCAACGCTTCAACTAGGCCACGATTGACGTTCCAGACAAAGCAAAAAAAAAAAAAAATGGAATGGAAAAAAAGAATGAATGGGCAACGCCGAGCAAAGCCAGTCCGAGAAAATAAAATGCCTCTACCCCCTGGGAGGCCGAGTAAAGAAGGAGAGCACCAGATGAAGTGGATGTGAGCCGGGGAAATCAACAACAACACACGGGGATTATCAGCTCCCGCCCTGCGCACGCTAGGAGCAACTTCAATAACTCCCCTCCTTCAACCCTTTTTTTGATTTATTCGATATTAGGTCAATTATGAAGTGCATAAATGTACTTGGAAGTTGGCATTCACTTAAAAGGTTCCAAATTGATGGGAAAAATCTTGGAAGATTATGCTCTGATCAAAACAAACCACCAACTAACTCAATAGTCTTTTTTTACATGTCCGGGAGAAATACCCCGATTTGCACTAGGACAGGGCAGCACGAAACAGTACTAGCTTTTGTGCACGATCCTGCGGGTGTTATTGCAAATGCAGAATGCAGGCGAGAAGAGGATTAGGCGCTAAGTTGGCAGACACCCCTTGCGGCTCACATTTACATTGGCGTCATAGTCCAGATCTTTTCAAGCAACCGGAGAAGTCCGTTTCTGAGTGGCCGAGGGGTCCAAAGAGCAGGGAAATGGAGAAGCCAAAAGGCCCCAAAAAAAGCCATGCGATCCAGAATTCCCCACACATCTGGGTTTGGCTGGCTGAGATTGCGTCTTGGGCCCCCTAGCCTGACCAGGATCGTTAGTCGCAAGATCGCGAAATGGCCCCTCAGGCTAATCGGTGTCCACTGGTTTTATGAACTGCAGGTTCTGTTGTCCGATGGGGAACCATGGTGCGACGATATTAACAATGGATTGCGGTTGGGCTTTAATGGGGCCTATATCCACTGTGAAGCCAGTTAAGCTGTCACTTTGTACAAATACGGAAGATGTACCAATGTCTTTTTTTACTTCCTGTCCAGATCCACTTTCAAGTCACTTCGCTGACTTCGCTTCTAGAATGGAATATCATCCGATGAAGAGTTGACTGGTCAAAAAAAGCGTTGGGAGGAGGCTCAATGTAAGGGCTCCAGTAGCAGGTACTCTGTACGTTTAAATTTTATATTGAAGAACGTGATTCAACATTAACTACTTTGTACACCGTACGGAGTGCAATCTTAACTGCGGGAATTGACCTGTTCGATTTTGCACTAATTAACCCGATATAGTACCCAGTGCTATTGTTTCTTGACATCACCGAGCACTCCACTATTTTCCGCTCTGTTCCACTTTGTAAATGAAAAAGGGAACCCTCTTAGGTTATGAAGCACAATTCCTAAGTCCGAATTCATGCTTCTTGCTTTTGCTGGCAGTTAACTGTTGATAGCGTATCATTAGAGGAGTAGAGGAAGAAGCACCTCATGTTTCAAGCTCTTTATTATTTTATTTTTTTTTTTGACCTAAAAAGTCGGTTTAGGCCTATCCCTACATAAGACCTTCCCTATGTTATAGCGATCGGCGTATCCAATCATCCGGTTTAGAAGGTCAATATATGGAACTTTGATTGAATACGGAGTACATCGGATATGTTGTAGAGGTCCCTTGATTTTTTATTTTAGGTCTACTTTAGGTCTACTCTTTAGATCTACGTGTCCCATGTTAACTGTCAACTGTTCATAGGCACCTATGAACCAAAATACTTTAATTTCAGTTTCTCACCTACCGTCCTGCCGTCACCCGTTATATCGGTGTCGGCTGCATTGACCTGCAGACCGGAACAAGATATTCCCTGCTCTATTTGATAACCTTGAAATGTTCTGGTCGAATGGTGATCTTTTGTCTATTCCCAAAAAAGAAACATATAATAAACAAAGATAGCATTCGATTTTGGCCCTGGAACTCTCAGTCTTTTGAGTCTCGGCAGATTCAGTAAGCCCGTGCTTCGCAATTTCCGACTTTTTGTGTGGAAATTACGGAGTACATTTTGAACAGTTTCCAGCTTCCCCATCCCAACCTTGTATAACTTCATTTGGTAGTTCATAAGTAACTAATACTTTGGTGCTCACCTTGTTCGGATTTTATTTTTACTGATTGCTGGTCAAATGCAACTTCTCCGAACATGAAACTGCCTATGAAACACCCTGCAGCCTGCAGAACCCATCTAATTCAGGCAATTTGGTTGGAGTCCAGTTGTTGATGCAGGCTCTGATATACTGGTCAGGCCACATCTTCCACTTCACCGTCTATGTCTATCACTGTTAGCTGCATGGAGTAGCTGAAACATCTTTGGACAAGACTGTCAGGTATGGGTCTTGTTTATGCTCACCATCCCAAAATCTCGTATTGCTTACCTATGACCGGGGAGACAGCCAGAGCTGAAGCCGATGATTATGCTACGTTTACTTTATACTTTATCTGCCACTTATGGGCTTCCCAAACATTGGGACTGTGTGACATTCGGGTGATCTGATGCTTGTTTCCTACAGGCAAGTATATCACAAACGCCAACATATGATTCAAAACTTGACTATCTGTGCTCAATGCTCAATCAACTAGTCGCCTGGGAACCTGCTGAAGCGAGGTTAATTCACCTCAGCAACCGCCTGTCCTTTGCAATGGCTCTGGTTCAAATTTTCAGTACTTCAATAGATCTCTAGTCCCCGCTGTTAATTCAAGCATTTCATGACTAATTCCTCGTCCTGTCCCAGAGGGTCCTTGGGAGTATACATGAATGGCTTTATGAGGGATTCGGGGATATTTAAAGCTAGACGGATGAATATCCCAATATAATACCAGTGGATCACACTGTACCTTATGAAAAATTCCAATACTGATAACACCAGGTATCTACAACTATGCCAGGAGAATAGTATTTCAATATCACATCCGCTCGCTGATATAGATGCCCTGTCTTCAACGACTTCGTGTGGAAATTGATGGTGCACAGACAGCCAGCTTCCTTCAATATCATTTAAATTTCAACTTATGGTTGTCAGCAGCTTGACTTGAGTGTCAACTACTTAGAAGTAAATCTATAGTCATATAGTTCCGTGATGAAGTTATAGAAATCGTTTATCTTTCGGTATAGTAGTCGCAAATAAATGGGAAAGAACGACCACCTAGCCACCTCCTTCCTTATTCTGGCACTCTAAAAAGTGTAGGAGCAGAATTTACTTTAGCGAACATTCAATACTTGTCGCAATATTCTCAAAGACAAAATTCCTAACGTTGAATATTGGAAGCCTTCCTCGAAAACGATAAAACATACGTGTCATGTGATCTTATCGATAACACACATCCAAAAATCCGCCACTATTCGCGATGGGGACATCAATTGCAGAACTTCACAAACTCTTGACGGCGAAGCTTCCTGAATCTCGGCGTGACGCACGTCCTCTTGAGCCTGGTAAGATGGAGTCTGAACTCCAATCCCAGATCCCTGGTCTCGACCAGATCATCACCGAATACTCAGTAGTACGTCTCTCCGCACATACGCGTGGTTGAGTATTGGATTGTGAGTCCGCTGAAGCTGACTATCTTACAGGGCTACCTGACCCATGCTGCGAACCTCTACGT
Organism: Penicillium sclerotigenum; assembly: GCA_928213465.1. Lineage (NCBI taxonomy): Eukaryota > Fungi > Ascomycota > Eurotiomycetes > Eurotiales > Aspergillaceae > Penicillium > Penicillium sclerotigenum. The sequence continues at coordinate 238,854 of CAKMRK010001148.1, read as the reverse complement.
CGATGATGCCAGTGGCAAGTCCCCCTTGTCAGAGGCCGCCGAATCTGTGACCGAGCTCCTGGTCTCTGCTTCTGGAGATTTCTCCCCGCAAAACTACGAAGCGATCAGCAACTTGGTTACGAGGTTCATTACCACGCTGAGCTCTTCTGATGGCGATCCGGAGCGGAGGCAAATGCCCTTTAAGGCCAAAAAGCTTGAACAGACCATCAATGTCGGCGCACAGCGGAACATGTCCTCGACACTGGGTCTCACTGGAACCACTGTCGACTTGGAATCTGCCAATGCCAGAAAGATGGAGTCCAAGGTAGACAAGAAAAAGCTTGAGAAGGCCGAGCGCAAGATTCGTGCCAAGCAGGATAAGAAGTCCATGAAGAATGTTACCTACGAGGCATCCCGTCTGCTCAACCAGCCAGATGAGGCCATGTCCTACGAGGAGTTCTTCATGGCGGTCAACCCTCTTCAAATGGGCTCGGACTCACAGGCCAAGAGTAAGGACATCAAGTTGGATAACGTTGATATCTCGATTAGTGGCCTGCGCATTCTTACAGATGCTGCCTTCACACTTGCTTATGGTCGTCGTTACGGTCTTGTTGGTCAGAACGGTATTGGTAAATCTACACTTTTGCGTGCCTTGAGTCGCAGAGAAATCCCCATTCCGACTCACGTTTCTATTCTTCACGTTGAGCAAGAGGTATGTTTGAACCTCAGATCGGTTGCTTTTTCTCTTTCTGACTTTGTACTGTAGATTACTGGTGACGATACACCAGCTTTGCAAGCAGTGTTGGATGCTGATGTGTGGCGAAAACATCTTCTCTCGGAGCAAGCGGTTAGTCAAATCACAAGATTTCACAACTGCATATCCACTAAAGATCATAGAAAATCTCGAAACAACTGGCAGCCATTGAAGAAGAAAGATCTTCATTGGCGGACACTTCGAAGGATGCTGCTAGACTCGACCAAGAGCGAGAGGGCCTGGACATCACATTGACTGATATTTATGGAAAGCTTTCAGAAATGGAGTCTGATAAGGCCGAATCCCGTGCGGCCAGTATCTTGGCTGGTCTTGGTTTCTCCCCAGAGCGTCAGCAGTACGCCACCAAGACCTTCTCCGGAGGTTGGAGAATGCGTTTGTCTCTTGCACGAGCGCTATTCTGCGAGCCCGATTTGCTTTTGCTTGACGGTATGTAACGCTGGTCTCTTTATTCCACAAAGCAGCCTACTGACATTTCACAGAACCGTCTAACATGTTGGACGTTCCGTCAATTACTTTCCTTTCCAATTACCTCCAGGGATATCCTAGCACAGTTCTTGTGGTTTCTCACGATCGTGCATTCTTGAACGAAGTCGCCACGGATATTATCCACCAGCACTCCGAAAGGTTGGACTACTACAGAGGTGCCAACTTCGGTAAGTTACACGAGATCTTAAGACTATTGGTAGTTCTAACAACTTGTAGAATCCTTCTACGCAACCAAGGAGGAGCGCCGGAAGACTGCTAAGCGCGAATACGAGAAGCAAATGGCCGAGAGAGCACACTTGCAAGGTTTGTCACCCCCCTTCATATTGTCATAGGGGCTGTGTTAATGATCGCCACCAGCATTCATTGATAAGTTCCGATACAACGCCGCGAAGTCCTCTGAGGCACAATCGAGAATCAAGAAGCTTGAGCGCATGCCAGTTCTTGAAGCTCCAGAGGCCGAGTACACCGTGCACTTTGCATTCCCCGGAGTCGAGAAGCTTTCACCACCCATTGTCCAGATGTCCGAGGTTTGCTTCGGTTACACTAAGGACAAGCCTCTTCTCAGGGATGTCGACCTGGATGTTCAACTTGATTCGCGTATTGGAATTGTCGGACCTAACGGTGCTGGTAAGACCACGGTTCTGAAACTACTTACCAACCAGCTTGAGCCAACAAGCGGTCTCATCTCTACAAACTCAAGACTGCGCATTGGATTCTTTGCTCAACATCACGTCGATGCTTTGGACCTGACCACCAGTGCGGTCGGCTTCATGACCAAGACATACCCCGGTAAAACTGACGAGGAGTACCGACGACACCTGGGAGCGTAAGTTTATCCAAATCTCTTGCGTAGACTGCATTGACTAACCCTCATCTCATAGCTTCGGTATTACTGGTACAACCGGTCTCCAACGCATGGAACTGCTGTCTGGAGGTCAGAAATCTCGTGTTGCATTTGCTTGCTTGTCCTTGACCAATCCTCACATCCTTGTTCTTGACGAACCTTCTAATCACTTGGATATCGAGGGTATGGATGCTCTGTCGGATGCACTCCGAGCGTTCGAGGGAGGTGTGGTGATGGTTTCTCACGATGTGACCATGTTGCAGAATGTCTGCACCAGTCTCTGGGTTTGCGACGGCGGTACTGTTCATAAGTTCGACGGCACCGTCAGTGCCTACAAGAAGAAGATCATGGCGCAGGCTGATGCTGCCGGTGTTGTGGCTAAACACTAGGTGTTGAGGGCTATATAGTTATGTACAGATTAATGCCGTAAAAAATATGAATATCCTGCATGAATCTACATTATGACCATTATTGTTATTACTTGAGTATTCCACAGCCCGGTTTTTGCTCTGCCTAATACCTTAGGCCCTCTTTCCGCCACATTCATTCTTCATTGTCGTACATTGGCATGCGGAATCCGAGTCCCGTTCCGGGCTTTGAGCGGGCCCTTATCGGCTTATCGCAATTAACCCCGGACGTCGCCCAGGCACTTTATCGTCTCAAATTCCCCAGAGCATAATTTCAGATGATAGCTCAGGGCTAGAGCCGGAAGAGCCCAAAAGAATGACGGGCGCAAATGAGCATGACCAATCAGGTCCCCACGCCCCTTTGCTCGCCTCATCCCAGGTCTCTTTAGGCCATGATAACAATGACCACGATGAGAGCCTGGCCTCCGAGCTAGAATACTCAGGAGGCTGGTTTATATGGACATTGACCTTCTCCGCTGGGATAAGCGGTCTATTATTTGGATATGAGTATGTTAGCTCCTACCAAACACGCCATGTTGCTCTATTGATCCTCCCGTTCACTAACAATCCTCGGAACTTCCAGCACAGGTGTTATCTCGTCTACTTTGGTGACTGTCGGGTCAGATCTTTCGGGCCGGCCATTGACAACACTCGATAAAAGCCTCATTACATCCTGCACTAGCCTGTTTGCGCTGATCGCGAGTCCGTTCACTGGAGTGCTGGCGGACAAGTTTGGTCGTCGGAAGGCCATACTTGGTGCAGATCTGTTGTTTGCAGTTGGAGCTTTGGTACAGGCCTTTACAAGCCAGGTTTGGGGTATGATTCTTGGCCGCAGCATTGTTGGTCTTGCTGTTGGTAGCGCTAGTGCGGTGACTCCATTGTAGGTTGGCCGTGACGTGTTGTCGTGTCAGGCGGGGACTGAGAACCCTGAGCCATGGCAGGAACTTGACTGTGAGAGAACAGATGATTGCTAACACGCTGGGAAATCCTTCAGGTATATCTCCGAGTTGGCTCCTTCCCACGCAAGAGGAAGACTTGTCACGATCCTTAGCCTGTTCATTACCGGTGGCCAGGTGGTGGCATACATAATCGGGTGGTTGTTTTCCAGCACAAGTGGAGGCTGGCGGTGGATTGTGGGAATTGGGGCTTTCCCGGCCTTCTTACAGCTTGCTATTCTTGCTCTGCTACCCGAAACACCTCGATGGCTGGTCCAGGCTGGATTCGATGCCCGGGCGAAGACAGTCCTGACCAAGATCTACCAGGACTGCCCTGGCTGTGACCAGGCGGTCGATCGTGTCTTGCGTAATATCAGCGGAGAAATAGTTCAAGAAGCATCGGAGCTGGGACAGACCAAGTCTCGTGGCACAAAGCCACAGTGGTTACATGATGCCCTCCAACGGGGTCAGCAGTTGTTGCATGGTGGAAACAGGAGAGCATTGATAATAGCGATGATGCTCCAGGCTGTCCAGCAGCTTTGCGGATTCAACAGCCTGATGTATTTTTCGGCAACGATTTTCTCCTCCCTTTCCTTCTCCTCGCCGACATTGATATCACTCTCGGTGGCCATGACGAATTTCGTCTTCACTCTGTTTGCATTTGTGCTGATTGATAAGATTGGTCGCAGGCGCATTCTCCTATATTCAATTCCTGTCATGGTCATCGCTCTGATCGTCTGTGCTTTCTCGTTTTCATCAATGGACGACAAGTGGCAGTCACAACCTCCAACTGGCCGTCCAGAAAATAACGATAGCGCTAGTTCTCTTGTACCACTTGTGATTCTGCTCTGTCTGACTGTCTATACCGCAGCATATGCCCTCGGACTCGGCAATGTTCCCTGGCAACAGTCTGAACTCTTCCCTCTAAATGTACGTTCTCTGGGGTCAGGACTGGCCACTGCAACCAACTGGGGATCGAACTTTATCATTGGTCTTACTTTCTTGCCTATGATGGAATGGATCTCACCATCATGGACGTTTGCTCTTTATGCACTCGTTTGCGTGACCGGGTGGGTTGCTGTATGGGCAATTTACCCTGAGATGAGTGGACTTGGCCTCGAGGAAGTTAAGGGTCTATTGGCAGATGGTTGGGGAGTGAGAGAAAGTCTACAGCGACGTCATCATTTACGACATATGTAGCACATCCTCTGTTTGGTCTTGTGGAAAATATGCAATTTGAATAGTACAACTTCTTCGTTTCGCTTTATTTCGCTTTGTTCTATTGTCATCTGTGAGGTGGATGTCATAGACCACGCCAAGTAGTTTCAATTTGGTCAACGGAAAATGAGCATCAACCCTATAAAGTGAATTGATAATATTATTGTCAAACATCTCAAGAATACGTGAATGTGCGTATCAAACATATATTGATTCGTATCATAAATATTCGCTCTTTGCACTTTCATATTCTGTCTCGCATCTTTCGTCTCGCATCTTTCGTCTCACATCGAACTATACACATACAGTGCGTTGCACTTTATATCGCACTTCAGACCGTTCGACTTGCATACTGAATGTACCATAAGCACAGACATGTCGCACAACAGCCTTGAGCAATTCGGTTCAACTGCCATGCAAAGTGCTCGAAGCCGGCTGCTCGAGCTTCCGACTGAGGCAAGTATATGACTATGACCGTATTCTACGTAGATTGCAACCATTCATATTTGACAACAGATTCTCCAGGATATTGCATGCTATCTCCCCAGCGATCGTGATATTCTTCACCTCTCCCAATCCTGTAAAGAGATGTGGACCAGAGTCTTCGGATCGGAGTCTGCCGTCTGGCGGGATCGCTTTGGTAAACACTATGACATTGTCCCAGGAAGAACTTCTAGGGAGTTGAAGATTGAATACCAGATCCGCGCCATTGTGCTGGATTCTCCGATTCAATTCAAAGGCGGGGAAGATGATCGGCAGTACCTCTGGATGGAGGTCATGCAGACTATGCTCGAGGAGTCTCTGAAACTATCCATCGCTCCTGGAGCCACCTCCAAGTCCCTGCAACGTATACATGAGATCCTCAACAGGGTAAATTTCCTGAGCGAGTTTAGAAAAGAACGAAGTCCCTCGCAACTCTTTTATGCTCTCCAACTTGTACGCGCGATTCATCAAACACAGGACTAGACATTCACTGACATTTACCATACACAGTGCCTAAGTTCGTTTGCTCTCAATCCAAACATCACCGAGACCTGTCGTCGAACCGACTACAACATCAAAGATGTCTACTCATACGCAGACAAAGTAGGCAAGGCATTCATCGACCACAAGAACCTTGACCTCGCCAAACTGCTGAGCATGCGCAATTTCTGGCAACGTCACCTCTTGAACGCTTCCGAGTTGACCTACCAAGAGTCCTTCTTTGGGCTGCCTGAAGAAATGAGGCCTAAAACGCGAAAAGATATCCCAACCGAGGTGTTTCAACTAAGCGAGTCGTGGCTAGGATACTACTGTGAGTATACCAACAAAACGAAAATCCAATCATAACCCCAAGCTGACATGAATTTCTGATTAGCGTGCATCCATCCGATTTCAGACCTGCAAAAGATCAACGAGCGTCAGAGCTGTGCTGATCTCGAGACACACGGCGACGCAGTCGAGATAATGGTGAGTGGAAGGCGAGTTGCTTGAAAGGCTATGACCATGCTAACAAATGTCAAGACCCTTGATATCCAACCCTCCGCGCAGTTCTGGCCCGAGCAATGCAACAAGATCATCCCTCTTGCTCGTGGTCCCGATATTAAGCGAGCATATTTCGACGGCAAGCAGAAAGCCTATGATGGCCCCTATGAGGCAGGAAACCCTGTGTTCGGGTTTACCGAAGATATTGCTATCCCACATGGTGGGTTTGGGGGATGGGCACGGATCTGCTTTATCATTGTCGAAGCGGACGAGGGGGAAGAGGAACAGCCTTATTCCCTCATGATGGAAGGCGAGGGCTGGATTCATGGCTATGAGGCCGCTGTTATCCCTGGTGGGCGCATGATGCTGGGACGTTGGGTGGATATGAAGGAAACAGATGCCAGGGGCCCATTCATCTTCTGGGACGTGTGAGGGCCACGTCCGATATCTTTTATACACTTTTCATTTGCTTTTCATTTGCCTTTCATTTGCCTTTCTTTTTGTGTCTTTCTTCATTTGATTTGTTTCTGTTTTTCTGCGAGCTGAGCGGTGGACGGGACAAGAAACCAAACAGACCAAGCTCGCCCAAAGCGCTGGAAATTGACGAAGAATTCTCGCAGTGCAATCAATATTTATGGCAACAAGCAATGTAGCTTTTGGATAAAGGAAAATTATGCGTTGAGAAGGGAATAGATGACTCATAGAAATTAAAACAGCAGCTACTCCTCGATGTCCTTGACCTTCTCCCACTCCCCCTTGAGGTTCTCCTTCCACAAACTGACCTTGTTATCACCACCGCTGACGGCAAGGATGTTGCCGCTGAGGCTCCAGCTAACGCGCCACAGAACAGTATCGAACTCCAGTGTTTGGCTGGACCACTGGCCTGGGTTGGAAGCATCGGAGGTCCAAATGCGAACGGTCTTGTCTTGCGCAGCGGAGGCGATGTAGGACTTAGAGAGGATGCTCGGGGACCAGGCCACATCACGGACCCAGTCTGAGTGTCCCTCGAGTGTTTGGGTGAGGTTGTAGGATTTGGACTCCGCGCTAAAGAGAATCGAGTCAGTTCACGTCATAGGTGTATGTTTGGCAGGGCCCAGCAATCAACATACTTGTACTCCCAGATTTTGACTAGGTTGTCGCTGCCACCGGTAACAAACCGGCGTTGTTGGCCGGGTCCAGGGTTAGAGCTGATGAGGCTACCAGCAAAGGCCGCGGGAGCCCAGCTGATAGAGTTTACGCCCATTCCGTGGGCATGGAAGGACTGGTGGGTCCAGTTGTTGTCACGGAATTCGAGCGCGCTGACATGGCCGTCGGAAGAAGCACAGGCAAGAACACATCCGCTCTCGTGGGGAGCCCAGGAGACCATGTTCACGGAGGCCGTGTGAAGGGAGAAATCGAAGACCTTGCTCCATGTGCTACCGCCGGAGGGCGAGGTCGCATTCTGGGCCTGTTCCCGCCAGATCAGAACCTTGCCATCGTAGGAAGATGAGGCCAGAATTGTGCCAAATTTCGGGTGGGCCTAGGTTGGGAGAATCGCATGGTTAGTCGGATTGCGCGCTATAATGGCTGATGTTTTGGGTGCACTCACCCATGCGACACACCACACAGCGCCCTCGTGGCTATCAAATACTCATGTCAGTAATCAGATACCCAGCTGCACACATCAAAAAGACCAGCTTACCCCTTCAGCGTCTCGATTAGTCGGTGTGATTCTCCCTCAATCTCAAAGATCTTTATCGTTTTGTCAGACGAACATGTGGCCAACCGGCGGCCGTAATAGTCCAAGCCAGCATCGTGCTATATTCCACATAGCGCAGTTAGCTTGGGTACATTGTGCAACCACATAGACCGCCAATTGCAGTTCGTATCTTAGCACATACAATCATCTCTTCGTGTCCAGAATTCGAGATCACCTGAGGGGTCGCCTGGAGGTTTGAAGGTGTTAGTGATGGGATTGTGAAACAAGCTCAAAGCCATATAATTGAATAGAAATTACCATGTTGGATTAAATAAAGCAAACAATAAACTTGACAGCTGTGAAAGCGCGGGGAGTCGGAGCAGCTCTCTCCCTTTCAGCCAAACAACCTGGCCCTTCCCGTATCTTATCGTGGGCTTGGCTCGGTCACGTTACCTGGATCTATGCACGTGATGAGCCTCGGTCGTCGGTAACCCCACGGCAAGCGTGGCGTGGGCGGAGTCTCTGTTGAAGTTCAACACCTTTCATTTCTATTATTGCTGTAATTTATGCTGATAGCTAGTTGCAGAGAGATTTGAAGACAAAAGTCACACTATTACACTTCGTGCTCGGTTTTGGTCGATTTAAGCAGGTCATTATGGGTGATGCGCTGTGCGGGCCCTCGAACGCCCTTCAGAACTTCCAGAAGCATACATCGGTTGATCGGACCCTTCAGCAAGACCGGTTGTCTTCGCATCAATTGCCTGCTCAGGTTGGTAGTGCCTTTGAGATCACATTGTTTCATTCGTACTAAAAGCATACTTCAGGGTTTCCGATCCCAGAACCCCCAAGAAGGAATACTCGACCCGGAGTTCGCCGCATTTGAAGGCAACCTTGCTGGCCCTGCGTTTCCTAATCTGCAACATCCCGCCCATTTTGGAGCACCATCACATCATGCCGCGGTACACCACCCAGCCGCACACGGTGCAGGTAATGCCAGTTGGGCATCGGACTTCCAGAACTTGCAGATATCGGGCCCCTCACATCCTGTAGCACAACTACAAAGACCAAATATTGCACCAGCTACGACAAATGGCGGGTGGCACACTGAATTCATGACCCAACAACGAGGGCCTATGTCCCAGGCCCAGCAAACCCCGCAAATGCATGGTGCCTATCAACCATCCTTTGCTCCAAGCTACCAAATATATGGCTCCTCCATGAATCAGATGCAGGCTCCGCAGGGTATGCAGACCGGCCAACAACACCACACGCAGCAGTTTGACGAATCCGCCTTTGAGGCTGCCTTTGATCAGGCACGGGCGGATCTGGAGTTGCAAGCAGTCGATGTTGCTCAGCAAGATGCTCAGAAGCACTTGAAGGAGACCAACGAAGTTGATAATTCAGAGCCAGTCATTCAAGAACATATTCGACTCGGATCGGATCTTATCCCTCAAAGTGACAAGCAGGATCCGGAAACACGGAGTCGAGATGCAGATGAACTTGCGCGGACAGCAGGGCAGCTGCTCGACAGCGTGCGAAATGAACAGAGTCAAAAATTTCAACAAAGCAATTTCCTGGCTTTAATGCGCCGGATTCGAGATCGCGAGGTGGAAGTTGCAGGAGATAATTTCCGCGAAGTCAGTACCAACCCGTAACGGTTTGGATGTCGGACGCGACAGAAACGCCGGTATAACTCGGGCAATCCACAAGGGCTATTGTCCTCGCTAATACCCATTTGCAGACGGCGCAATCTCTTCACCCAGGTGGGCGATACTACCCGGGCCGACCCCACACAAACCCCCCTGGTTCCGATATGCCGTCTAGCGGCAAGGAGCCAAACAACCCTATCGGTAGGGTCTGATGCCCTGCGCCTCTGAAAGACAAGCCAATATCCTGACCATACGTGCCCACTTCTCAGATGGTGTAGGCATTAGCAAAGATTCCCGACCCACCGAAGAAGGAACATCCGATTATCTGGGATCCAGTTCGTTTGATTACGGCGACACCAACGCACTCTACGAAGGATTGCTCCACAGTCAGGGGCTTGTGGACCGACGTAGCGTTCCGATTTGCTTTTTGGGAAGAGACTTGGAGGCGCATTTTCTACACTAGCGAAACCTTGGTATTGAAAGTAGAGGGACCTTTTTGATTACGGCGATCCCTACTATGATATAGGTACCCAGTACATACTGTCTATTCTATTGATACCCCCATGAACAATATTAATCACGTGATCTCTATTGAGAACAATAGAAGTCCATTGAGGATTCCCAATTAGGCAAGTCAATGACCCCTGACAGCCACTGATTGGCTGTCTATTGATTGTTATTGATTGTCTATTGATTGTCCTCTTTCCTATTGTTTGTGCCCATTCAAACGAAATGAACAAACACTTGACCTTAAATACCCCTCCCGCTGCACTTTCTCTTCTTCACTCTGCTCATATCAGTACAAACACTTGAAAAAAAAAGATAAGCTCATTTACAATGATGCCTCCCTCAGACTCTTTGCGACACCACCTAAATAAGCTCGCTGAAGTCCGAGCAAATCGCAATTCCTCTCCTATATCTAACTCTACACCTACCTCTACTACCACTCCAGGCACAGCCCCACCTCCATACACGTTGTCCGTCACTAGACCCAGTGGCACCACTGTCATGAACGTCGACCAGACCGACATGGAGGACCCGTGGAGCTCCCCCATCAATATTTACATCGACAACTCAATCACTGTAACAGGTGATGAAAACACCATCGTGGTGTCGTCTCCTAGGACTGATTCTCCAACTGATTCAACTCACCAGGGTGCCCGGGTATCTCCTCGCCTGAGCTCCATCGCAGCTGTCATCATCGCCGCGTTGGACCGCGCAAATGCCCTCCACGATGATATGGGCTCCCCCCGGCCCATCCACATTCGCGCTCTCGCGGGAATCCGGGTGAATGGCCGAAATAACAACGTTTGCATCAGAAGCGAGGTCCGCGAGTCTCAGAATGAGACTGCTGATGCTGGAGCTGAAGAAAGCGATGGACGCAAACGCCGTGCCAGCTCGGTTCGTACTCTCCTTCGTAAAAAGATCTTCAAGAAGCTTAATCACTGACTGGCTTGGTTAATACAGGAGCCTGTGGGAGCTCCGTCAGCCCGACGCTCGCATTCCTCTTGAAGAGAGGCTGTGAGTTGCTTCGCGGGGAGTTGGATATCTCTCTCTTTCTCTTTTAAATCATTCCAGAATGTGATCGCTTTTCGCTTCCCATTCTCTTAGGTTTTGGCTACTTTTTACGTTCGGTTTGCTTGGGGGAGTCTTACATTTTTTGGTCTGCTAGTTACGAGTTCATACCTTGCTCCGTTGTATGTATCCTTTGTACATTAGATGCTTGTTCGGCAACTTTCCATTCATCCTGATTGATGTTCCTTCTTTATGACAAAGGCGATGAATATCGCTTCGAACTAAATGGATTTGGCACTTGGGACTAGTGCTATAGAATGGTTGTGTTTGTGTGATAATGATGATGGTAAAACTGCCTCGGGAGGTGATCGGCCCCTGAAACACAGGACGGTTGACATTGCTGATGACAAGCCGTTTAGGGAAGACGGGAGTCGGCATCGATGTTATCGTCATTCTCTTCCTCGAGCTCCACTACCACTACGATGAAGTAGAGAAAGGGCATGGCGTGGCTGAGCCTAACCATTTTGTGTGCCAACCCGATCTTCATTGCCTACAATGTACTATACACCTGGCAGAGTATTACCTGGATCAAGTTCCTGAAATTTCCACGATATGGAGCATTTTGAGGAGGCGTTTGGGTGGGAGAGAAGTAAAAGGAGATTAGGATGGATGGACAGGAAGTTGTGTTTTGTACTGCAAAAGTTGAAATGTTGCCTCAGAATGTAGAAGCGCCGTGGACCCCGAGACAAGGCATTATATTGAAGAGCTCTTACTAAAGATGGGCATTGATTTGAATTGCTGTTTAATTGAATTAATATCCATGTTAACATTATCACATCAGCCTCCCAATATCCCAGCAGACATAGAGGTATCCGAATTAGGATAATATCTGCCAACACTATTTTTCACAAATTTGCAGAGTAGGTGACTCCTTTACACTTCTCGTTATTCTCCGTACTCCATTCTACACAGTGTAAAAGGCAGGACTTTAAGGTATATTCAGTGAAAAACGATTGCTAATTCATCTCTAAAGTAATAATTCCTTCAAAAAACGTTACCCTTTGTCTGTGTCATATTCTTGACATTCAGGTTCTTCATCATGCCAACCCAGATAAAGCCCAAAACCATGAATGCGGTACCAGCTGCAAGCATTCTTGGTTGAGCATAACCGTAGGCTTCCACAATGGCGTCTCGCTCGGTGCTTCCAACTGGATAACTGAGCTGCTGGGGAAGACTTGAGTAAATGAGAGACAAATTGGGCATGGCCGATTCTGGTAGAGTTTCCCCGAGCTTTTTCAAGAACGTGTTTGTCCAAATAGCTCCACAGATAGCGCTGCCAATGCTTCCCATTACAAAAAGCAAGGCAAGTACCGCGGCAACGTGCTGGTGATCGACCGAAGCAAGGACGGCAAGCTGCACACACAGGATGAAAATGCTGCCGGCAGCGGAAAAAAAGACCTCGCACATGACAATGTATCCAATGTATCCACCAGGTTGACGGAAGTGAATCATCAGGCCGAGTCCAAAGATGTAGAGCGGTACACAGATCCAGAGAATCCACTTGAAGCGACCTGTCACTCGAATGAGCCAGCCAGCGAAGAACAAGAAGACAAATGCCGCGACACTGAAAGTGTTTCCAATGTATCCGGCTGTAGCCACATCCAAATTGTACACCACCTGCAAAAATGATGGGAGATAGACGGCATAACAATAGTAAGATATCTGGTACGTCATATCTAGGAGACATGCCCCTAGAACGGTCCTATCGGTGAGGAACTTATAGTTCAGGAATGGTACTGGAGCCAGGTAAGTCTCATAAAAGCCAAATGAGATGAGTAGGACCAGCCCAATCACAAGCATGGCGATGATATAACCGGTTTGCCAACCATGGGGTGCCATACTGGCCAGAGTGAATGGCAAAAGAAATACCACCATACCGCCAGCAAATAGGAAAACACCCATCACTATTTATTGAGAAAAGAATTAGCATCCTACAATGACTACCACAAAACGCCGATAAGTTAACTCACCATCGAACTCTTTGATAAACCACCAAATTGTTTCAAAGTTGAAACTCCGACCCTTTCTTTCCCTGACGAGAATTCCTTCCCTCTCGGCTCTGCGTAAATTATAGGCCAACATGAAATATATCGGCAAAGCGAAAGCAGGCAAAATAATTCCCCAGACCCCATAGCCCCATCGCCAATTGACATTGGCGAGAAATCCTTCAGCAGCCTTAGATCCAGCAAACGCTGAGATTATTGCCGGAGACGAGGTAAAAGCAAATGCCAAACCTCGGTTTCTCAAGTTTGTGACATCGGTTGCGAGAACATTCCAACTGTAGGCGAGACCTCCGAATCCGACGGAGTAGAATACCTGCAGTTAATGGAGGTGTCAGATACTTAAATGGATGAAGGCGCGATTAGAATATCTTACCTGTCCAGCGCAGTAGGTAGCTAGGTTGTGGGATGCAGCCAGCATGACTATTCCCAGGATACAGAACCCAGTCATTAGAAGAATACCCTCCGCACGGCCCCAGAGGTCCAGAGCTTTCGCCATAGGAATATACACTGCGCCTGTCATCGAAGATGCCACGATATTAATGACGGTCAAAAGCGAATGACCCGCGAAAGAGCTTGTTGCATAGGCGCTTAGACTGTAGACAACGGAAGTCTTGAGATTGTTCACTAGTGTGAGGAGCCAGATACTGTTGGAAAAGGGCAATATGAGTTGCTCATATCAAATAATGCAACGAGTGCAGGGAGACATACAATATCAAAACCATAAGCATCGAACCCTTCCCCCAGGCCAGAGTGACAGCCTCAATTTTCTGAACACCAGCTTGGGCATCTTCGGCAGGCCTATCTTCTTCCTTGCCAGTCAAGTCATTGATGGGAACATGTCCAGCTTCCTTGTCGTCGGCTCTCACCTGCATGGCAATCGGAGTATCAACTGAGGTAGCCTCAGTCTCTGCAGACTTGTTGCCAACTATCCGATGAAATCTGCTTAGGATTGCCATCCTTTCTCCGCGGGTAAAGAAATCGTTAGATGCTGGTCAACTGATTCAAAAGGGAGAAGAGTTGGACATTAAATATCGTACCCTGGGCCTGAAGCTCTAACGCCTTTACGTTAGAGTGCAAGAAATACAGAAAAACGAGAGATATCGGACCATCAACTGCCGGCGACGAAATACCGAGAAGGGTTGTCCCACTTAATGAAAGTTTACCAAACAAAACACAATTACGCCTAGCGTCAGATTTTAGGATAGAGTACGGATATTGAGTAGCATGCTCATTAAGAACATCCACACTTTGAGTTCCTTTTTCCAGCGTGGTGTGTTTTCTTTCCCACGTCAACACGGGCAGAGGAAAGATGATATTGGGGGTTGTTTGGTCCCATTAGTCCGATTTATTTTGCTGTTTCTCAAAACTGAAAATATGGCCAAAGCGCTGGTCTTGCGTTTGCCAAGTGACTTTTAAGACAAAACGGATCAAATTATCTTAGCCCCAAATTATCTGAGCTGGCATTCGATGAAATTCACAAGAAAAAATTGTAAGATTCGGCTGAATTCAAAGCGTTATAAATGCCACCATGTTTCCATGGAGCCAAGCTCAGTTGGATCAAGGGAAAGTTTATCCCTAAAAAGTCCGATTTCGGAGTTGACAATGTCAACCCTTGGGCCAAGTCTCAGCAAGAGTTTATAGACAAATTTGAAAGGGGTTGAAAGTAGTCAGACTGAAGATTTGCTGCTAACTACGCCCTATACTCAAAACTGCAGCTTCTGAAGTTGATGGTAGCATTCAACGCGAAACAGCATTGACTATGCAAATTTTGTAATTGAGATTTATTCAAACCCCATATGGGACTAAGTTTTCCCAGCTTAATAGATGAAATGGTTGCCCCTCCGGGCTAATTGTCCAATGTATGTCCCGTGCCGTATCGGTATAGAGATCTGATTAGATTAGTTAAGGTTAGCGGCGAGTGGTAATCTCCGAGAGCTAGCCTCTTTGGGTAGTTAAGTTGGGGGCTGCCAGGCTGGGCATACCTATGTCTGTAGTCATGTACAATAGCTGACCCTCGAAGGAGCTCATAATTTTTCAGTCAAAACCCCGCTGATGGACGTCATACCTCCTGCAAATGGTTGTCCTATTTATTTGCAGAATCAGGAGTGGTAAGAACATCCATAACAATATAATATTCTAATCCGCGAGCTTACTGGGGCGAAATCCAGACCCCGAGCCCAGCTCAAGCCTAGCCCGAACGCTGCCATATTTTGGCGGACAGACCCTCAACTCTGAATGGCCCCCAAATCCCTAGATGGGAAATCTTTTTTTGACTTTACCCGAAGCGGCAAACAGTAATAATTCGGAGAAGATATTGTTACCAATGAGTTCACCTTATTTTACCAATCACCGTTCCATCTATGTGTAGGGTTCGTTTCCGACACATGCGATTTTCTCTATGACTGATGCAAAGGCCAATCTTCAAAGAACATCGTCAAGCTCCGATTTGTCGAGCATGACATCACACTTGTGTGTTCCTCCCCATCGAACTTATTCGCTAGGATAGTATGCAACTGTTTGCAACCTCGTAGCATCGCACATAGGTCGAGAGCATTGTCAGCAATTCTGAAATCCGAGGCCATTCGCATTCTTAATTCATATTTTTCCACAGGTTCATTATCCCACTGGTGAGGATTTTGCTCGACTGAGCCCCAGAAGACCATAAGCGAAGGCAATTTCTCACTCAAAGGCTCTGTTTTAAGAAAGGCCTTCGCCTCGTGCAAGATGAATCTGCTATTCCACCAGATCGAGGGACTGCTGGCCATATAACAATCAAATGACGCGGGGCGCGTAAATAAGGCGTGTAGTGCAAGTAACCCCCCGTACGAATGGCCGTAGAGTGCTTCTCTGGAGACAGAGACATGTGGAAATCTGGCCTTGACCGCGGGTCGCACTGAGCTTTCAATGAAGTCAAGAAACCTATCAGCGCCTCCATGTCCAGAAATTGGAGTTTCTGCTGGTGGAGACAAATCAAGGGTGCGTCGTCGCATATCATAAAGTTCTTTGTTCAATGGGTATCCGATAGCGACAATGATGCCTCCACCGGCGAAATGCGACGCAGGTGCGCGACGCCAGGCGGCCTCAGTTGCAGTCAAGAATAGAGCATTTCCATCAACAATGTATCTAATATCAGTTCGTAAACAGGCGCTTTTCATTTCTTCTCCAATGCTGGAAATCGTCAGTGAGCACTCACATGATGGGAAATGAACCACAGGCAGAAGTGCTGTCACTGTCCCAATGCAGTGGCCAAGACACTTGAATCAGATATCTTTCACTCTGGTCGCCATTAAGGTAGAACTGCTCGGAATTGGGGAGCGGGACTGCGGTCGGCTTGAGTTCGCTCATCTTGATGCTCCTGCGAAACAGCCCTAGGTAGCAGCACCCAGAGGTTCAAATATCAGGCGAAAAGAAGCTTTCTTATCACCTGATAATATCCGATCAGAAACCTCGAGTCAGAGTTATTTTCGGCCCCGGTTTCGGAGATCGGAGACGTGGGGGTTATTCATTCATGTGCACAGAGTGTATGGTGTAGCTATTTCACAGAGAAAAAAAAATTAGGATGATTGGAGATTTGGTTGATTTCGATATGATTTTGTAATTCATACGTCTCTTTTTCACACATCTAACATATCTACTGACATGGGGGTTGTTACTACACCCTAGACGCGACCGACATTCAACAACCTGCCAAATCCACGATCGAAACTATGTAATAAAGAGGGCTAGATATTATTTGCGAGACCTAGCTAAGGATAGTGAGTTGTGCAAAAATAGACAGGGCAAGAGTCAGGTCTTCTTTGTTGCTCCCTCCACGATTCCCCAAGTTCTACACTTTCTTGCCTTGAGACGTATATATCCTCTCATGCCACAATCTATTTTTGGCTCTCTCCCTATGCGTATCGGTTAATGTAGACGGGGCTTGGCGATGTCTTTCATGGTTTAGAATTAACCCAAGTGAAGGCTCTGAACCTTTGGGGTTGGATCCACAAATCTTTGTTTGACAAAATCTGCCACTTTATATAGCCTTGCATCGGGTATCAGCAAAGAAGGATTTCCCAGGCAGAGACTAGCCAAGAAGCATAAATTCAGTCAAACATCAAAGGAATAATCCAGAAGCATATTGGAGGAATCGTCAAAGTCAGATTAGCCGAGAGCATGTCTTGCAATAACGCACTGAAGGAGGGGTTTCAAAGACTATAGGCACGAAAGAAGAGAGTCGATCTTCACCCAAAACCATGCTCTGTAGGCTTTGTTCTATCTCCGACATCCAAGCTTTCTTTAACTTTCTTTAACATCGCATAGTCAATTCCTCCATCCGGGGCGATGGGTTCGATGTGTAAAGAAAATGCTTGGAATACAAATACCTTCGTAATTCTATCCTTCATTTCGTGTCCATAATTTATACGTGCAAATATTTGACTTGTTTGTCACATATAGATAGCACCACCTAGGTCGTGCCTATCTTTTCTGTTCCAATATGCCTTCAAGGGCTATTCTTCCACGGGCTGCAAAATCCGATGCTAATGGAAAACGCAAGAAAGATGGAGAAATACAGACACCACCCCCAAAGAAAACAAAAACAGAAGTCCCGCGAATCTTGGACGAGAAGCTTCTTGCAGCCGATCTCAACACTGATTATTCGAAAAAAAGAAAGAAGCTTAGGTCACAAATGCCTAAAAAGCAGCAATGGCCCAAAGTCAAAGGTGTTGTCACAGAGCGAGAAAATGCACCAAAAGGCTGGAACCCAGAGGAGCCTGATCTGATGCCTGAGTAAGTTCTACCTGCTCTGGCCAATATAACACTGGATCGAGTGTTCATTTTGATATTGACCTTTGCTATACAGTGACTATGAATCTCAGATCGAAAGGTGTCTTGAACGGATCTCAGAGAATATCATGCCTCATGTCTATCAACATAAAATGAACGAATTTATGGCAAAGCAGACGGAACGCGAGTGAGTCATCTAACTCCAAAATTCTTAATAGGGACTAATTTTCTTCCTTCTACCCAGTACATTGATGGCTACAGAGCCAGGTTTAAGTTGGCCTGTTGTACAACGCCTAGATGATCTCAAATTTACATTGACTTGGCTCATGGCGGAAAACGACGTACACAAAATGGTTGATACGGTAAAAGCTATCATAGCGCAATACAAATCTGGTGAATTAAATTGGACGCCGGGCTTTGTCACCTACTGGCATGCTGGAGTTCAGCTCTGCCTACCGAGACCTTTCCACTGGGATGAATACCGCTACATTCATGACAAATGTCAGGGACATGAAGGGTTCTGGGTCGAAGGTGTAAGTCTTGTTAAAGACCCTTTGATTGCATCAATAAACATACTAAAATCAAATATTCAGATTCTCGGGCCTGCACCTGGCATAAGCAAGACTTCAGTGGTATGCCTGCCGGATCCGCGTCTCAATGCCACAATGGTAGCTATTCCCCTCTCAGTGGCCCTATTGGCTAGTTTTGTTGCGTGCTATCTCTAATAATCTTCTTTAGGTAAGGCTTAGCCTTAGGATCCCGCAGAGTCCGGCGGTTGCAGTAAAAGAAGGAGATGGAAAAGACGGGAAAGATAAAAAAGATGACAACCCACGCAGGCCATCAAGCTTTGAATTCCCGTTTATAGATGACACAGGCGCTACACACATGAGCTTATTTGAAGACGATATCAACATTCTTCGCAATCTGGGTGCAAAGGATAGACCCACATACCCCATGCCCCGATGCTTGGGTGTTGGAGTTCTTTACGTCGCAGATGGGAGGCGAGTCCCATCACTATTTAGAGAATTGGAAGTCAATATGTGGAGCAAAGATGACTCAAGTTGGATGTCCCCCTCCTGGGAGGCGATTCCGGTTTCTATTCAGAGTGGTCGATCAACGAGAGCTGGCGCTGACCGGTTGAGTGGGTCGTGGCTGCGACACAGATATTACACTGGAACTTCTCCTGATCAGTCAATGCGCCTTTGGGTTTTTAGCTATAACCCTGGCATACCACGGGGTCAGAGGACTCTCCCTACTGCAACATCGGCACAATTGAATGCACCCTTCCGAACTGGAAGGCTTCATCCCGTTACAGACTTTCCTCATCTTGATCCAAATCTTGCAACAGGGCAAAGTTCGGTCTAATATGCTGAAATATGTGTGATTCTGCTCTTTTTGTTTGACATTTTACTTTTTTTTTTTGGACACTTGCATATCACTCGTAGCTTAAGTTTGATTTTGACTGTCAAAATTTAATATATACTACATTGAATGCATCACTTCTATATTATATAGCGCAGGCTTTTGATTCAATGTCACAGGCATAACGTACGTTGGTAGATTGCTCGAGTCTAATATACAAAATAGCAGAACTGGGTATAATCCTTGGGGATCTACTTATATGCATGCCTTGCCTACTTAGGTAGGTAAGTATATAGCGGGTCCCCGAAGGTTATCCGAGTCTCGGGGGAACAATGTTCCACCAAGTAGATAATCTCAATGCTCAATGACACTTAGACTCTACGTATATTTGCTTCCTC
Source organism: Penicillium sclerotigenum (assembly GCA_928213465.1). Taxonomy (NCBI): domain Eukaryota; kingdom Fungi; phylum Ascomycota; class Eurotiomycetes; order Eurotiales; family Aspergillaceae; genus Penicillium; species Penicillium sclerotigenum. The sequence goes on along the minus strand of CAKMRK010001148.1, from coordinate 219,314 downwards.
GCTTACAACTTAACTACGGGACTTCCTAATAGGGCTGACCAACAATCTATCTTTCATAGGAAAAATCAGGAATATTGACCCTGGTTATAATCTGCACAGCAATGCTTATAGTAGCCTGTCTGGTGGCACGTTTATTATCAAACCACACGTCATTGACTTGTCAGATAATAATTCATCTCCGGTGTCTTCCTTGACCTGCAATCATTTTCTTACTTCATTGTGATTTTATGATATCTCAACATCTTTAACTCCAGTGTATAGAACTTTTATCATCTTTCTCGGATCCCCAGAGCCACCACACACGTGGGATTGTTTCCCGTACATATAGTGAAACATCTCCGCTTTAGCAGGGGTACACATAATGGAATCAAAGTCTAGCGAAAAGAGCATCTCCGCCTATGGAGAGGCTCGTTCAACAGTGGAAGGGAAACCCCTCGACGCCGAGACAATCCGTAAGATGAATGCCTGGTTTCGTGCCAGCATGTACCTATGTTTGGGTATGCTTTATCTTCGTGACAACCCACTCCTCACAGAACCTCTTAAGTTGGAGCACCTCAAAGCTCGACTGTTGGGTCATTGGGGTTCCGATGCCGGGCAGTCTTTCACCTGGATGCACATGAACCGTCTCATCAAGAAGTACGACCTCGATATTCTTTTCGTTTCCGGCCCGGGGCATGGCGCCCCTGGAATCATATCACAATCTTACCTTGAGGGAGTCTACTCGGAAATCTACCCGGATAAAGGCGAGGATGCGGAGGGTATGAAGAAGTTTTTCAAACAATTCTCTTTCCCTGGTGGGATTGGAAGCCATGCGACCCCCGAGACACCTGGCAGTATTCACGAGGGAGGTGAGCTGGGATATTCACTCTCGCATGCCTTTGGCTCGGTCTTTGACAACCCAAATCTCATTACTTTGACCATGGTTGGAGACGGCGAGTCTGAGACCGGCCCACTTGCAACCAGCTGGCACAGCACGAAGTTCCTAAACCCGATCAATGACGGAGCCGTCCTTCCTGTTCTCCACCTCAACGGATACAAAATCAACAACCCGACGGTGCTTGCAAGAATCAGCCACGACGAACTTTCATCCTTGCTCGTTGGCTATGGATGGAAACCATACTTCGTAGAGGGAAGTGATTTCAACAGCATGCATCAGGCCATGGCGGCTACACTCGAGCAATGTGTCACAGAGATCAAAGAGTACCAGAAGAAAGCCCGAGAGACAAAAACCCCGTTCCGACCTCGCTGGCCAATGATCGTTCTTCGCACACCCAAGGGATGGTCAGCCCCACGAGAGGTTGACGGCCATCTCCTAGAGGGATTTTGGCGCGCGCACCACATTCCTATCACTGATGTCCGCACCAACCCCCCTCATCTTAAGGTGTTGGAAACATGGATGAGGGCCTACAAACCAGAAGAGCTCTTCGACAAAAACGGCACGTTGATTCAAGAACTGAAGGAACTCGCACCCACAGGTAACTCGCGGATAAGTGCCAACCCCGTTGGTAATGGAGGTATTCTCCGCCGCCCGCTTCATATTCCTGATTTCCGAGAGTATGGGTTCAAGAATATTGACCCAGGATTGACAATCAAGGGAGGCATGGCCAATATGGCAAACTTTCTTCGTGATATAGTGGCTCAGAACATGCAAACCTTCCGGCTCTTTGGGCCTGATGAGACTGAGTCTAACAAGCTTTCTGAGGTATATAAAGCAGGCAAGAAAGTCTGGATGGGTGATTATTTCGAAGAGGATAAAGATGGAGGAAATCTGTCACCCGATGGCCGCGTGATGGAGATCCTCAGTGAACATACCTGTGAAGGGTGGCTGGAAGGCTACATTCTCTCCGGGAGGCACGGACTGCTCAACAGCTATGAGCCTTTCATCCACGTCATTGATTCTATGATTAACCAGCATTGCAAGTGGATCGAGAAGTGCCTTGAAGTAGAATGGAGAGCCCGAATCTCGTCTCTTAACATCCTCATCACCGCTACTGTCTGGAGACAAGACCACAATGGCTTCACCCACCAGGACCCCGGATTCCTCGATGTGGTGGCTAACAAGAGCCCCGAGGTGGTTCGCATCTATCTTCCGCCGGACGGCAACACTCTCCTATCCGTGATGGACCACTGTCTCCGCAGTGTCAACTATGTGAATGTAATTGTCGCCGACAAACAAGAGCACATCCAATTCCTAGACATGGATGCAGCCGTCGCGCACTGTACCAAGGGCCTCGGAATTTGGGACTGGGCAAGCAACGACCAAGGTGCAGAGCCAGATATCGTGATCGCATCCTGCGGTGATGTTTCAACACACGAAGCTCTAGCTGCAACTGCACTACTACGTGGATATCTTCCAGAGCTCAAAATCCGTTTCGTTAATGTGGTGGATCTATTCCGACTGGTTTCTGCCATCCACCACCCCCACGGAATGTCCGATAAGAGATGGAAGTCCATTTTCACCATCGACAAACCCATCCTATTCAACTTCCACTCCTACCCCTGGCTCATCCACCGACTCACGTACAAGAGACCTGGTCAGCATAACCTGCATGTGAGAGGGTACAAAGAGAAGGGCAACATTGACACACCATTTGAACTGGCTATGCGCAATGAGACCGATCGATACAGTCTCGCTATGGCTGCCATTGATTTGGTTCAATCTCTCGGGAACACAGCGGCCGGCGTGAGAGAGAAGCTTTACAATGAGCAGCTTGCGGGCAAGTCTGAGGCTTTTGATAACGGGATTGATCCTGAACATATTCGGAACTGGACATGGCCTTTTTCGAAAGACTAGGGGATATTCATGTTACTACAGGCAGAAGTTTACCATAGTAACACATTCCAAATTGCACTTGAATCAGAACCGACCTCAATATTCCAATTACCCCGGTTTTGTAACTACACTAATCCTCATTGGGTTACTATACAGTCAGTCGTATTTTGACCTCGGGAATCACCGAATGAGTCATTGTTAACTAGGACTCATAAGCTGAGGATGTATCACTTAGTGGTTTCTCTTGCCAACCAGATTCAACATTCATCACATCCCATTCAGAACACTTTAATTTATTATAATTCAACCGTTCTGCCATAATGTCTGAAGTCATTAATAACCGTCAAATCAAGGACGACATAAAGAAAGCCTATGATGAGATTGCCGAAGTCTACCTGAACTGGACACAACCCTCTCATGAAATACGCCTTTCCTATCTTAATCTCATGCTTCAATTCTTGGATTCTGCGAAAGGAAACTCCAAAATTAGCATACTTGAGCTAGGATGCGGCGCTGGAGTACCGTGTACTGAACTCTTGGCATCGCACGAACACATCAGCGTCACCGCAAATGACATATCCGACACGCAAATTGCCTTGGCCAAAAAGCGACTTCCTCAGTCCGTGAACCTGATACAAGGGGACATGATGGAATTGGAATTCAATCAAGAGCATTTCGATGCCGTGATGGCCATGTATTCCATTTTTCACCTGCCACGCAGCGAACAAACTACGATTCTTCGTCGCATTTTTGATTGGTTGAAACCTGGAGGACGACTTCTCGCAAATTTCCCCGAGACTGGGTTCGCTAGCTCTTCTGATGAATCTTGGTTGGGCGGTACAAAAGGGGCAATGCATTGGAGTGGCTGGGGCAGAGACGAAATGAGAAGGATACTCACAGAAATTGGCTTTGAGATGGAGATTGACGAGGTTGTCGTGGATTGTGAAGAAAAAGATGGAGTTTCACAAAGCGTCCCGTTTCACTGGATCTTAGCCAAGAAATGAACAATATGAAGATCCTGTAGAATCCTCATATACTGGCGTTTTGCTATTAACCTCCTCTATCAAGCTGTACGTGTACATTAGACCTCCCTTTAATCTCCAAATACACACCCGCACCCACAAGATCTACATTCGAAGGAGAAGAGGTTTGTTAAAATTACCAGAGCCTACTAAAGAAAACATTTATTTCATCGATGTACCGCATTCAAGGCGCAAGACCCTCTCTCTGGCTTTGGATTTTGGCAAGGCACGCTTGACCTATTGGCACACGATGGTGAGATTGTTGAGCATATCCGCACGAACAAAGGATACCAGATAACCCTCGCAGACCCAGTCTTTCACGCCTGAATGGATCTTCTTATGTCGATTGCAATCATTCTTTCCGGAAAGAGCTTCTGGCAGATATCACAGGAAAACGGACGATGCGCCGTGTGTATCAACAGGTGAGACTTGAGATTAAAAAGCCTCCGGAGCCCTTTACACAATATGGACACTTGAAGTCTTGCTTCTCTTGAGTCTTCGGACGTTTTGTGGGTGAGGCTTGCACAGATTGTGCATTCTGCACTTCAGGTGCTAGCGGGGGAGTAGCATGCAGCTTAGTTGACCGTATCCTACAGTCCCTTAAGGATTGATTTGTCTAGATAGGCTACCAGTGGAATGTGGTGCGGGAGCATTCGATAGCCATATGTTGGGAAGATATAGCCATATGTTGGGAAGATATAGCCATATGTTGGGAAGATACCGGCTTTGTCAATGGTTCGGTGCCCAGGTGGCTGTTAGGCTTGTCATGGATGGTTAATCTTGTCGAGTGCAGGGGCTGACAGAAGACACTCAGTACTCTATCACTTCATTCTAGCATATCCAATACTTGCAACTGAGGCAGGTGCCTATCTGTACAAGCTCAGTTGCCTTAGGTGCCATCAAGTCACGAGATCAAGGACAAAATAGGAAAGTACAGAACCTTTCATTCTGGGAAGGTGCGAGTGTTGCGAGTATAAACCCCCCCTCAATCCCCCCAATCTTTCTTCCTCTTCTCTTCTCTTGACCTCTTATCCATCTCCCGGTGAATCTCAAAGATTGAGCATAGGTGTATCTAGGCTCATTGGATATCTACTCTAGTTCCTAGTAGCTCTCTGCATTTTAATCGTCCGCGCAATAACAGAGCAAGCGTCGGAGGCAATAACTACGTTGATTGAAAACGAAATGATGATTCGCAATGATAATAACGCCCTGAATTTTGCGGATGGAAATTGACAGCAGATATCTGCAATAACAGGCGATACGCCGTGGCGCCTAGATAGGTGAAAACAGGTGCGACAAGAGCGGATTAAATGGTTTGAGAAGAACACAGACAAAATGGTGGCGTGAAGTAGGTCATTGAAGCTTAAGATAGTACATTAAGGTGATGTAAGGATGCCGCGGATAATTTAGCCATATCGGCCGACGGGAACGTCGTGACGATGAAGATCCTTGGACCATTCTGGTGCAACCTTGTCACGCTCGTAGAGCAGGCCACAGTTATGGCAGAGTGTCTAGAGAAGATGGTTAGAAACTGCTTGAAATTCATCCTCGAGCGAGAACTTAGCACTTACCCGTGGACCATCTGGACCATCGCGCACAGCCCAAACTGCTGTGCCCCACACCGCACAGTTCTTGCATCTCCAGCTTTGGCGTTCCCTGTACGTAAAGGAGTGATTAGTGGAGATTCCAACGAGATGTATCTAGCAGCTACATACCATTCGGAAAGTGTGCCACCACCGCCACCGTATCCAGCCCCTGATCCGGTATCAGGGGTTCCCCGGCCACCAGGAGTGCCGCTTCTTCCTGTAGGACTCAGGCTTCGGAATCGGCGCTTGCGCTTGTTCCTTTCTCCACGTCCGAGTGGAGTCTCACTATCTACCTCGAAGTAATTGCCACTGCTCTGCCTTGAGATCTCAGGTGTGATCCCCGTGGTTGAAGAGAACCTGGCTGTTTCTCTGCGTAGACGTCGGATCTGACGCTCACGGTCGCCTTCTCTCCGTTCAATTTCTTCTTTGGACAGTGTCTCAACTTGAGGTTGCCACTCATCACAAATTGTTTCGGGGTCGTAACGCCAGCCAGCCTCCACGCCGTTAGCCGCCAAATTGTCAATTTCGTTGCCGTAGCCGTTAATGCCGCTCACAAGAGCACCGCTTTCGCAGACTTCTTTTTTGAACTTCAGGACGGCTTCGTAGATGGCATGCGCAATCGCACTGACCCATTCACCACCAAGGCTGAGATCTGCGCAAGTGATACGCGCAAATTCTTCAGCCACGCCAGGTGGGTGTAGTAGAGACCACTCAAATTTATCTGTGTACAGTTTGTTTTGCAGGTTGATGTTGAGAGTGATCAAGCACCGATATGCGTCATCTGGGTTTAGAAGACTGTCATTTACCAGCGCTTCCTTGGCCACAGTTACAGTGGTTGTCACATTAGCCCGGCTATCAGGTGTCGCAACGTTTCCAGCAGCTGGTGTCGTTGGCGTTTCCCTTGACAGTTCAGTTTGTGGCAGAACACTGGGCGCCATGCCTGCATCTGTGCTCTGGAAGAGGGGGTGGAGAGCAACACCAGCGTATTCCTCCAGCTGCTGTCGGATCTGGTTGCTGATGGTCATCGTCGTGGCTTGAGGATTTGGGAGATCAAGATCGCGAACGAAACCGATAGCAAATTCTTCGGGCGTTGAGAGTGATTCGTGGAGGTTCCATAAGAAGGTATCCTTGATACGGAACGGGGGTAATGGTTCGGGTCTGCGATATGCAGGAAGAGTCTGGTTGATGCTGGGGTCCACGGCAGTGCGTGGGAAAGGGAATGGTTCGAGGGGTTGATGAGCAGGAACTTCGACGTCAATTCGAATGGGAACCAGTGTCAAGGGGAGTTGCGCTTGAATCTGCAGTTGATCGGCACATCTAGAATCACCACGCTGTATGTTAGCCAGATTTAAGGATAGACGGACAAGACAAAGGCCACTGCCGTTAATGGCCACGTCAGTCCTGGCAATAGGGAACACACGCTGGTCGCAACATTCTCTTGATCATCCACTCACGAAAGAGGCCTTGCACCTCCACCGGCGCATGAACTTCTTTGCCCAGCTTCTCCGAGTAGGGCACCGACTTGTCGGTAGCGGATTCTTCGCGCCGAAGACTCCTCAATCCTGTCGGCCGCCGGTGCCCATCGTTCTCATCAAAATCATCGTCATCAAAGCCATCTTCTGCATAGTTGATGGCTGTCGTTCCACGCTTTGTGGTACGCGGAGTTGGGCCGGTCTGAGACGGAGGATTGACAGGTGTGAGCAACGCGTTTCCATACTGGCGCATGCGCGGAGGGTAGGAACTGATATATCCTCGGAGAGGAGACATGTTGGCGATTCAATTGCACAATAACATGCCCCTTCGAGGGTACGGGTGGGAGAATAGAGAGCTTGCGATTGTTTTGATCGACTCGATGTTCGAAGGGCTGATCACTGTAGTGAGGCACAATTAAGAATGGTCCAAGCGCGAAAGAGTTAACAACGAGTACCTGTATGATGCTACAGCATAAAGTAAATGTGTGGCAAAGATCAAGACCGCGTCAAAGGCATCCAGATAGAATCCAGCTGGAGAGATTGGCTCTGAGATCGATATTCTGCGCGACTTTGCCCAATTCGACGCTAGTCCCATTCCAGGGAGAGAATCATGTGATTGATGCCTCAGGCCAACAAATCAAACAGATCATTGTCGTGAAATAAAAGGGGAATCAATAGACATAGACATCAATAGGCAGATAAACGAAAATCATCAATAGCCACTGGGCCTTTGCCCAATGTTCTTCAAGGCTATGTTACGGATTAGGCTCACTGTCGTATAAATCGTATAAATACAAGACTCAAATCCAAGACAAGCAAACGGAATGTGAGAGAAAGGCTAAAATTGCCAACTAGATTTGCACCATATATTCAATCTTCTCAGCCAAACTAACTGATATCCAAGAAAAAATTTACCAATCAGACGAGAAAATGAATGCACCGAAATGAATGAGAACACCCAAACTGCGGAGTACGCCAGCGCTGCTGTTGGTAAAATGAAAACTTTGAATATTTGTTGCAGACATATTTAAATGCAACTTTAGAAAAAAAAATAACAGTCGAAACTTCGAGGCACAAGGCCGGGGGAATGATAATCGCACATGCAAGGGAAAGAAGAAGGGGACAAATCAAATCAACGGAGCCCAATAACACTCTGAAATGGGATTAGCTATCCAGAGTTTCGAGTCCATTAAGGGTGGGGTTGTTACCATCTCCAAAGTCCACACACGCCGGATCCAGACCTTTACTGGTCCCTCAACACCCTCAACGTCGTTCAGCTCGATGCCCTCCCACCAGCAGCGGCGGGCAGGCTTGCGCCAAAACAGGAGAAGCTTCTGGGCCATGCCCACAGAATTGTTGTTTGACAGGTCTCCGCGAATATCGGTGCGGAGTTTGGCCAGTGCAAGACTGCAAATTACTGCCTTGTTAGGCTCTGGGGCACGGTGGCCCCACTTGTCAGCACGATCAAATCCTCTATATTGTATATTAGCATTGACCCGTGATTGATGTCTCGAGTTCTGTGTTCTACTCACCCAGCTGTCAGCATTTCAATAAGATGCTGCTCGGTTGACCCAATCTCCTCGCTCTTACGCAGCCCAGAAAATATGCCGTCCTGTCGCAACAGCGACCTACCAGCCGCCCGCTTGACTTCGAGCATTTCATCGTGTCCAATGTCAGCGCGAGGGGGGATCACATAGAAATCAAGGTCCTCTCGGAGAACGATGATGCCAGCACGGTCCTGCAGCATGTCACGGGCTGAGCCCTGCAGTGGGTCTGACAATTCCATGTCAGGTGAGTTTGAGCCGGAAGGCAGAGATGAGGGAATGGTTTGGGCGACAGTTCGGAAGAAATCCAGCATGTACTGAAGTGAAACCGGGTCATACTGGATAATAACTGTCAGAGAGACTTTAATACTCAAGATAGGGGTTGTTGCATACGTCAACTGGGAATACATCCCCATCATGGAAACCATTTGTAGAATGTCCATCCGGGAGGAGGCCATTAGGGAAGAGGGAGAGTAGAACGAATTCAGGCAAAGTCAATAGTTCATCTCGGGAAAGTGTGAACCGCGTACCACTATGCACTTGTTAGCATATGCATAATTAACATACAAACAAATATGTGATCCTACCGAAGGTCAAGTCCGACATGTTCATCTCCACCGATATCTATTATAACATGTTAACGCAAAGCATACCAAGCGGCCGTTTGTTACCCAACATACCACCAAGAGTGTTGATTGTGGGACCCCCGGTTTGCTGAACCTGGGTTATGATACTGGAGGCACCTCCTGCAGCAGCCATCACGTAGGTGAATGACTCAAGTGGACTATAGCCTTCTGTGTATGGCGGTGGTGGTTCACCGTCGTCGGAAGAGCCCTCGTTTTTTGGTTCAGTGAAAGACGCTTTTGTGTCAGCAACAACTGCCGAAGATGGGGCCGGCTCAAGCGACTCCTCGACAGGTGCTGGGGGCGCTAAGGCTGAAGGACAAGCGGGTCCAGGTTCAGTAACTTTATATGGGCGATTGGCGTCTAGCAGTGACAAGAAGCTAAGAGACGAAAATGGCGGAGGAGATGTAGGTGAGGAACTTGACGCTGATGCTGGGGAGTGCGGTGGGGGTGCAGTGTAATAATGGTCGCCCTCCTCTAGGGAGTCCGTTGGATGGGGCGGGCACGCCGTGGTTGATGGGTCCGACGGCGGCGTTTCTCGCGACACCGTGGTTTTTATCTATTATTGCCTGAATCACGTCAGACAGGCCGATCTCGCAACCAAAATGATCAAATCCTGACCTAGTCTAGCAATGCGACTGATCGGGGTCGAGTCTCCTCCAAATCGGCCGGCTTCGAGAACCCTGACAGTTTTCCAATTCAATGTCTTTCAGCACCAGGATGAAAGAATGTTCCCAGAATGACTAGAGCAGATATATGCTTTGATCTGCTATATTCGCAGTGATTGAGTGTTGGAGAGAGAGAGGCAGCGCTTAGAGGTTGGGGAAGACGGGTAGATCAACTCAGGACGGTAAGTCCGAGCGCCTCACTAGCCATCGAAACCTTGGCACGTGCCGTGTCCTCCTATCTTTTGCTTTAGTTTGGGTTTAGTTTGGATTTAGTTTGGAATTATTTTGGTTTAGTTATTTCTAGATCGAATTGTGATTGTGGGATGATATTTTATATGGGCTTAGAAAACTCATAGTAACCATCAAGCACGCCCGGAAGATCTAGGCTTTTGGACCTTTTTCCAGCCAGTCCCCGCAAAACCGCCTTGATCTATCATTCGTACTATGCATGATTCTCAGCCTATTTTGATATTGGTTTTCAATTTCAAATCGATTCAAGAGCTGATTGTACATAATCTTCTAATGTGACTCTACATTGAAATATACATCCGCTACATATATATAGTCTTGAACCGTGATATCTTACGTTTTGACGATGAAGATCATAAGATAAACGCGAAGAGTCTTAGTAGAAACATTCTGATTTGATGGTTGGGCACGGAGTAGTTTGAGGTGAAACAAGGGGTAGTGAGAATGACAAAGGTTGTCGTTCACATACTTCTGAGAAGACATCAGAAGGGGGAGTTAATTCGCTACTTTGATGGGAAACAGATACGCACTGTATATCAATTTCATTTGTATCCTTCAATATTAGGATGTTTTTAATATATATAAATATATAAAATATATATATATATATATATACGCTGTATCAGACATCACGCTCGGCAAAGCTCTGAATCAGACCCTCGAGAGTCGGTTCATACTCCTTCAAGCTGACTTGGTCGCCCTCAAGGATTGTGTTCGCCTGTACAAAGACCTTACGTGGGACTTTGTTCTCCAAAACAACATTACGAACGGTGATTCCCCACCAACTGTCAACAGAGGTAATATCGTCGTACAAGCCCTTACCAGCTTCAATATCTGCTGTACTCTTGTAGATATGCAGCTTCTGGAGGTATTTCTCCACGGCAGGGCGTCCGTGAGTCAGGATCTTGGACCGGTCAAGACGGATCTCCAGATCAGAGAGATCCTCCTTGCTGTATGACAACTTGACAAAGTCATCACCAGCATCGAGGAAGGTGCGCAGGATACTGTACCGAGCCTGCATGTGCGCCTGACCCCATTTCTGGGTCTTTGGATCCCAGAACTCGAGGGCAACCAGACCGGCACGAGCCATGGAAAGGTAGGCTGCATACAGGACATCGCCGGCCTCACCGTTCAGGTCTTCCTTGCCATCACCGAATCCAAAGATCTTCAGGATGCCAAAGTCGCATGCAAGCACCATGGCCACGCACTCGGCACGGCACTCCTCATACGATGAAGCAATGGAACCAAAGACCGAGCTCCACGTCTGTCCAGGTTTGTACCAGGTTGACACGGGCTTGTTGGTGACGGGGCTGATGGGTGGGTTCTTAATGTCAAAGTTATACTCCCCTGGCGCTGTCTCCTGCAGTAGCTTACCAGTTCCATGACCCAGCAATTCGTGGATACCGACCTGGACCTCGAAGGCTGGATCCCGGAATGCGCGGAATACCTCCTGGTCACTCTCAGCAATGAAAGGAATAGCCTCGTTAGGAGCCTTGGCGCTAAGAACATTGCCCAGAGACACATTCTTGAAGCCAAGGTTCTGGCGAATGTCATCATAGTTGGGCAGGTTGATGCCAGCCGGGAGACCCGAGCAGGCGAAACTCAAGACCTCCAATGATGTGAAGTCGGGGCTGAGGAACTTGTCTTTCTCAAAGTCCGTACCCCAGGGTAGCTTGGGAATCATGCTCTCGGCACTATCAACCAGCGTACCAAACGCTCGGGTGCGCTCTAGATTGACCTGTAAATGTTAGCGATTGCAGTCAATGTAAATCCAGCATGTGTGCCATACCAAAGCAACGAAGCCTTCCCATTCTCCACGCACGCCATGGGGGTCTCTGTATGTTTCAACAAAGCCTAGGTTCGTCTCCAGGATAGGCTTTTGGTCCTTAACCCAGATGCGCTGGCTCTCCTTGAAAGCCTCAATGGATCCAGCTCCAAATGAGAGAGCATATGAATCCAACATCTTCTTCTGGTTGTCATTTGCCGCAGCAAGTCCCGCCTGCTTGATGCTGTGCGCGATCTTTGCCATCTCCTCCTGATGGTCACCGAAAACAAGACGCAGCGTCTTTCCCTTCAGGTCTCCGTCAAGCTCAAATGTGTCCATATCGCCGAGATCACGGTCCTTCACAGGAGGAGACGCAACACCAGATGCGATCAAAAGCTCGAAATCACCTGACGGTGTCTTCCGGATTCTAGTATTTTCCAAAGCAAGTCCCTTCTTCTCCATCAAGTCACCGATTGCCGTGATCTCCTCCTGTGAGATTGTCGGCGAATCGGGGTAGTAGGTGGTCATGTGGCCGCTCTTGGGGTATCCGAGGTGCATCATCGACTGTTCACTGGTCTCGTAGATCCCTCCTCCAGTGGTGTTAGCCTTCTGGAAAGCCGCCTTCGTCTCCGCAGTAGCCGAGGCCAGAGCCTCGAATGCTGATGCGGACAGCCGAGGGATGAACTTTGAATCACCAAAGCCCTTATAGTTTCCGCAGTTGCCCAAGAATTGACCCGCATATTCAAGGAAAAAACGGAGGTCTTCGGAGCTGACTTGTGTTTTCTGAGCGAGGGTGTTCCAGTCACCATTAGAGGCGCGGTAGAGGGACAGGATGAGGTCATAGATAGGTTCGGACTCGGGGGAAACCTGGCGCAGGGTGACTCGAGTGCCCTCAAATGCGGCTCTGTAAACATGCGAGAAAGGTTAGCTGCCAATAGCTCTTAGAAGGTGTGGTACGAGCGGGTGAACCCCAGGAACACCGGAACGCCATACCTGCTCATGAAGTGCGCATATTTTCTCAAATTTTGGTCTTTGAGGGTATCAAAGTGTGACTTGACTTCCAGTCTGACCACGGTAGGAGGCGAGTCAGCCAGGTAATGCTGTTTGATGCTTTCGTCCATGGCGCGAGTTATACGGGAATGCGAGGAGAAGGCTTTTGCCAGTCTGGGGGTCGACAAGCAATATATTCGATGGAGGGGTAACAAAGGTAACACGGAGCTCCGAGATAACAAGTGCGGCGTAGTGCCACGCATAGAGTACATATGGAGGGGCTTGACGATGAAGTATGACATATCATGAAGAGTCACCAATCAGGTACGTGTCTCCCTGCCTAGCCACGGTCGGATCACCGATGGAGCCCCGATTGATGCCGCCCAGCATGGATTTCGATTTGATAATTGAATGTTTTAGATTTGTCACTTTGCTTAATTACAACTGTTGCAGTGACTACATATATTTACGTTGTCAAGAAATGTGCAATAATAGCGATAACAGCAATAAAAAGGGGTATCAGCCAAAAATACCAAGAATTGTCCCTTATATTAGACTCTCATACTTGTCCAACCCTTGCTTTTGAGTTCCCTGCTGCGGTGTCACGGCTGTGCCTTGGAAAGATGTTGATCTGTTGACTGTGTTCATCAGAGGAGTTCTCATAGCGCTGCTTGACAACATGTTTCCTGTAGGAGGTGGAGGGATTGAGAATGAGGAGTAGTTGGGTGCCGGTTGTGTCGTTGACCCGGACATGTAATTCGAGGGTGTCATGGTCAACATGGACCCCAAAGACTGGCCCGGTGGGTCTGTGTGGGATCGAACATTGGCATTGGCCGGGGCTCCCCAGGTAGAAGATGAGGGCTGCATAGTAGGGAAGGCTTGAGCAACCGGTGAAGCTTGCCGAGCAGGAGCAGGAGCAAGAGATGGGAAAGAGCCCAATTTCTGATCTGGAGTAATGGAACGGAAGCCGAGATTAGACTGTTGACTTAAGGCATTGGCCTGGTGTGTCATGCCTGCATTATTTGAAGACCACGAGAATGAAGGTGACATGCTCGGAATCGATGGCTTAGCTGGCCTGGCTGGCTCCATACTACCCCACATATCCATACTCTGGCCATTCGTGGGAGACGCTTTCTTTCCAAGAACAAGGCGTTCAAAGCTGCCAGCACCACCGTCCGCATCAGGCGAACTGAGGCCTGTGGCAGACTGGGCAAATTCGTCGGCACCATTCTGGAAACCCGTTGATCCAGCACCAGAGGATAGCTCCTGCAGCTTTTTGGTTTGTTCCTGTTCAATCCTTGTTGAAAGAGTTTTTATCAGAGCCATAAAGGCATTGAATTGCTTAAGGCTCAACAGTGGCCCGAGACTGAAACTCCAGAGAACCGGCAGGACTTCCAAAGCCAGGAATTCGGTGTCTGCGACGGTTCCAATTTGACGAAACACCTTCAACGCGGCCATCATCACTGACGGCTCTTTCGTTTTGATCGCCTTGAGAGATGGGACAAGCTTTTCTTGAATAGTGTACTTGTCCAAAATCGAGGATTTGGCTGGCTTCGACTTGGTCGTCTGGATTCCGGACAAATCATCGTCAAGCCCATCTGAACCTTCCGCAGAGGCCCCGCAAAGCACACTGAAAGCTTCCAGACTGCGGACCTTGATAGCAAGGCTGCTAGTGCGACTGAAAGTGGCAGCAATGGGAGGGAATACCTCGTTCTTGACCGTGCTAAAGTCGAGAACTGGGAGTATCACAGGGAGGCATTTAAGGGAAGCATCCACCAAAGAGTGAGTGGGAGAATCCAGCCCGAGCCGGATCAGGGGTAGAATATCTAGAAAAAAAGGTCAGCTATAGACTCAAAAATTTCCGTTGACAAAACGCACCATCTTTGAACTCCATTCCCGAACAATTAGCAGCGATTAAATTCATGTTATCAAGCACAACCATGAGGCCGGCATCTTTCTTAGAGTCTCGTTCAGCAGCCCCCTTGCCCGAGCCAGTTCCAAATACTTCTTTTAAACGAGCGATAATTTTCTCCGGGAATACACGGCGTGCGTTGGGAATCCGCTGTAGAATGCCGAAGACGTTTTGCAATATCAGCGGAAGCAGTTCTCGATCCTTCAATTCGTCCATCAATGCTCCTAATAACTTTCTCTCTAGCACAGAAACGGGGAACTCAGGCAGTACCCGTTGTAAGCCACGCAAGAATTGAGACTTCTCATTAGGATTCTTTGTTGGCAAAGATTCTAGGAACCGGATAGTTGAAACTAGCACATTGTCAAAGTACTGTGATTGCTGGAACTCTCGAGCATTCATGCGTTGGGCAGGCCGTCTGGTAATAAGCCTCGGTAGGACATGAGAAACTAGATCTTTGGGAATTGGATTCGAACAGAGGAAATTATTGCTCTGCGATGGAGTGGAAGACGGGGAGCTCAGAAGTTTCTTATATGTGGACAGGTTTGCGTTCGTTTGTAGAGGCGAGACATGTGGAGAATTGTATAGAGCGATGATGACGAGACCCAACGAGAAGAGATCAGCAGCTGGTGATACATTGGAGTCCATGGCAAAGTCAGGCGACGTGTAGTCAAGGGTCAATTGTACCGAAGCCGGAAGCCTTGGTTCCTGATAGAGAACCTCAGATACAGCCAATGGCGGCAGCGACGAACGAGTTTCAGAAGAGTCCGGAGGCCCAGCGAATCCCAGACCAGAGATCTTCCAATCTGATTTGGCATTGATATAGATGGCCTCCGGGTTAAGATTTCCATGCACTAAGCCTGCAGACTCGTGGAGGAATTCAAGACCTTTAGCCACTTGCAAGAGCCCCTTTTGAATTTCCAACTCATCGATCTCCATATCTCTTCTTCTCCGAGTCCCATCAGCCTCCTCAACCACGTAACGACTGCTTCGCGAACCAGCGCGTGTGGTATTCTCTTGGTCATCTTTTTCTAACAACAGCCCGGAAAGTGAGGCGGTGAGATGCTCCGTGGCAAACATGAGACCCCCATTACGCGTCTCCTCCACAGGCTCGAGTACCTGGAGAATAGATGGGTGCCGTAGGCGCGCGAGATTGCTTGCTTCGCGCTTAAGTCGCTCGATCACATCGTCCTGTAGCTTCTTAGAGGAGGGCCCAGAACTCCTTCCAAACCCAGCAGAGCGTGTCTCTAGTGACTTGCGATCAAAAATAAACACAGATGCTGCCGCTCCCGTGGACTTTTTCTTTGCATCGTGGATTTTCCAGGGGCCGGAGTAGACGGTGGGGTTAGGTGAGATTTGGTAATTGGCAGAAATATTGGAACTGAAAGACTTGAGCGCAGATGAAAACATGGTGGAGGGGCTGCAGACGAGAATTGGTCGGCACAATAGTCGACAGAATGAAGGGAGTTGTTCGTTTCAGTGTCGTCACGGTGTAGCTAGCTCAAGACATGTTTATTTTCAACAACACGGTGGAATTCAGAGGGACTATGAGAGAAATGCGAGCCGATATTGAAAGTCGATGGCTAATGGGGAGTCAGGAACATTATCTCAAAGGCTGAGAGGAATTGTCCACGGATTGCATACTTGGCCAATAGTCCCGCGCACTAGGTACGACCTCAGGTGCTCGATAACAACTACTCTTCCTATCGGGCCTAACACGTGATCCTACCAATAGCTGTTAGGTTACCTCAGGCATCGAAGTTTTCATCGACATAACACATAGCCAAATCCAAAAGAATTCAAAAAAAAGAGTTTGGTATTTTCTTGAATATAACATTCCTACGTCATATTAAGTCAATTGAGTCAGATTCCTCAAGTCCTACGATGGCGCAGTATCAATCCCACAATCATTACGGAGTATAACATACACCTGGAGCATAGCTTAAAGACATTATAGATCTTGAACCCGTTCTCCAACCTTAACCAGATCCTCTTATCAAACCATGTTCGTATTGTAAATCAAGCTCTGCACACATGAACTTTCCCTTTCAGGCCATATTATAGATGGAGCTCTTGACAGGTGCCTTTGACCTCGGTTGTACTGAGAGTTCATAGCAACCGACACAAACCGCAGCAAGCCGAATAAAGCCGAAGTCGGCGGACAACTCTAATTTGCAGGTGCTGATTGGCTAAGACGGCAATGGCATTCTTTATCTGTAGGGCGGTGGCAGAACTTCACATTTGGTGGCCTCCGAGTCATCGGAGTTGTTGTCGAGCTCCGCAGAGATACTACATTTCCGGTGCGGAGTCATCTTTCTAGTTGTGGTATAAAACTTCATTGACCTCCTCAATTTCAGTATGTTTATACTTCTTCCTGTGACTTAATTGACACTCTCTCCACACTCTATACCCTTGGCTGGCCCTGGGATCGTTTCTAATATCATCGCAGTCATGAAGTCGCTTCACCAATTGGCTCGCCGACAGGCACTGACCGGGCTCGCAATGCCCCGTGTCCTCTCCTCACAGAACATTCTCGCCAGCCGGACATGGCAGAGAGCATTCAGCGCCTCCGCAGCCGCTGCCTCTCAACTCCCAGGTCTTGACGCTTCGAAATTGACTATCACCAAGACCACCACCCCCAAGGAGCCAATGGACTCCAAAGATCTTGTCTTTGGCAAGTACTTCACAGGTACGAGGATCTCAGCGCTTTATTGCCTTCCAGGCACTGACTGGAAGCAATTGTAGATCATATGCTCTCCGTGGAGTGGACAGCTACCGACGGATGGCACGCACCCCGCATTGTCCCCTACCAGAACCTCAGCTTGGACCCTGCAACCTGTGTGTTCCACTACGCATTTGAATGCTTTGAGGGCATGAAAGCGTACAAGGATAGCACCGGCGGCATCCGTCTTTTCCGCCCCAACAAGAACATGGAACGCCTAAACAAGTCTTCTGCGCGCATTGCTCTTCCTACCGTGGACGGCGACGAACTAACAAAGATAATTGGAGAACTTGTGAAGCTCGATAGTCGGTTCATCCCGGAGTGAGTATATTTTGTGTACATCAGATGGAAATCCATGCTAACCTCCACAGTGCTCGCGGCTACTCCTTGTACCTGCGCCCTACCATGATTGGTACCCAGAAGACCCTGGGCGTTGGCCCACCAGGATCCGCTCTCCTGTATGTCATTGCCAGCCCTGTTGGCCCTTACTACCCAACTGGCTTCAAGGCCATTTCCCTGGAGGCCACTGATTACGCCGTCCGCGCCTGGCCCGGTGGTGTTGGTGACAAGAAGCTTGGAGCTAACTATGCTCCCTGCATTCTGCCTCAACTCGAGGCCGCATCCCGTGGTTTCCAGCAGAACCTGTGGCTGTTCGGCGAGGAGGAATATGTTACCGAGGTCGGCACTATGAACCTTTTCATTGCTTTGAAGAACAAGGAGACCGGACAGAAGGAGCTTATCACTGCTCCCCTTGATGGTACAATTCTGGAGGGTGTCACTCGTGACTCCGTTCTAACTCTGGCCCGTGAGAGACTCATCCCCAAGGGCTGGAACATTTCCGAACGCAAGATTCGCATGTCTGAGGTTGCTGAGGCATCCGAGGAGGGCCGCATGATCGAAGTGTTCGGTGCCGGCACTGCTGCCATCGTCAGCCCTGTTCGTAACATTAGTTACAGAGGTAAGATGGTTGACTGTGGTTTGAAGGAGAATGAGGAGGCTGGTGAGATTGCTCTTCAGATGAAGAATTGGATCGAGGGTATTCAATACGGTGACGAGAAGAATGCTTGGAGGTAAGCTGACACTAATCTTGTTGAGCCTGGATGAAGATATACTAACAATCCGTCAGTGTCGAGATCTAAGACAGACATGTTAGATAGAAGGGCTTCTGTACCGAGGCTATGTGGTATGGCCACAGAGGCTTTGAAAAGTTTGCTCAGGGGAAATCTTTTTGGCTAATTTTGCATTTGTTTGAATATTTGAGGTACCGAAGCTACCAAGCAGCAGCGGGCGTCTTTTACATATTCATCTGGAGCTTGTTTCTTTATATAGAGAGCTTTTCTAAACTTTACTATTTTCGGTTTTTCATTGAGTTCATGATTTGGTAGAGACATTGATTGAGAAAGATTGGAGTAACAAGCACCAGCTAAGCAATTCCAGAGGCTAGTGAAGTCCAAACGGCTTTTGGGGCGGTGGTTTATTCACTGGTTATCGATTTCCCAGCTTTATAACAGCCTTGTATACTCCCCCTATTCAGGTAAGACTTATGTATTCGATGAGTTTTGTGTATGTTATCATGTTATGACAGCGATAAAACAACCTATTACGAGAAGATAGAGAACCCGGCACATTTAATAGCAATACAGGCTCTATAATTGGAAATATATTAGGCGTTACATGCTCTATAGAAAAAAATGTTGAAATATATATTTTATTGTGGGACGTTGGGGATATTCGACTAGGACTTGTTTACCTAACGCAATGATCCATGGCGGATCTACCGAGATAGACGGAGAATGATTGCTTATAGACTATGTAAAGAAGAGGAGGCAGAAGAAGGGACAAAGAAACTGTAAATAGATTTATTTGAAGCAAAAATCTTCAAATTATAGCGGAGGAAAAGGTGTTGTATCTAGACTGTCTGTTGATCTAATAGGCTTGGCGAATCAAATGCTAAAATCCTGTCAATCGAGTGGGTCGTATCGGTCTTGGGAGTGGATTATTTATGCCATCTACAACATCGTAGTCTGTTTCGTTGACATGTCAGTTCTTAACTTACGTCCTTACAGAATATGGTTACTACTTTGTAATTCTGGTCTTCAGTGACTTATTATATGTTTTATTCAAGAGAAAGAGTATCCAGGGGCGAGGTTAGCAAATCATGTAGACCTCGTTCATAAGAACAGTGACTACTAGAATTGGTAGCCAAAACCACAGTGGTCAAATACTAAACAGTGAAAAACGGTAGGTTTTTACAGTCTTTTCTTTTGTTCCGAGATACAAGACGCTCTCGAAGCCATTAGTTAGAGAAAAGTTTCCGAAGATTATTTTATGAAAGCTAATAGCTCGAATAGGACCCGAAATCATTCTCTTGCAACGATAGATGTAACCCCGGTCCAAGGTCGACCATCATATTCAGCGCCAAGGACAGACAATGCTAAGACATCTGCTAAACCATAAGACACTGATATAACTTAGCACATAAAGTTTCAGATAGGTTAGTCAGATCTTCTAGCTTTGGTTCTGTACAAACACAGTGCTGACGATTGTCAGCCACCCGTACCCATAAACCCTCCAGGTTGACTTCCCCCTCACATGCTACTCGAGGACAAATCCTAGAGATAGGGCCAATACAACCCAATATAATCACAAGGGTCTCTAAGACCCAATCAATATCTCCAATAGATAATTCGGGTGAATGGGTCACATCTCAGCAATATAACTTAGACCAAACGGCAGATATCTAGCTGCACTTGACCAAAAGCAAGGTAAAATAGGCGACATGTAACACGTGGGCCACGTGGAATGAGGCTAAACCCAGGCGCGACAAAGAGAACCGAGAGCGAAAGCAGAAAAAGAACAGACGGGTCGGCTTTCTCTGTACTAGAGAAGGTTTCAGGCTCAGTCTGTACACCCTTCGACTACAGATTGGGCCAAAAAGAAAATTAGAATTCCAGCGGGACACAACAGGCGTTTCAGGATGTCCCGCATGAATAACAATGGGGGTTGACCTCATAGGCTAAATTTAGTGCTCGGCATATTTGGGGGGGTTGCAATGAAGGCTCTTATAAATTCTATTGCATTGCGGGAAATAACCGGACTGAGGGGTGTGCGTGGCTTGGAGGGAACTGGTCAGCTTCTTATCTTGGGATACCCCCGACAAGAGTCTATAATTATTCTCTTCCGAATTCATTGTTGACCTGTATATAGGACAAATATAGTAAAAGGCAAACTTGAGGAAAGTTAAGTGCCAATGTTTTTTGGTGTGACTCGACACAGCCAAAGAGTCACAACAAGCTAGACATCTAACCATGTCCGTTTTGCAGAGGCCATGGACTTGCATTCGCAGATGGTGTTTGGATAGTATCCAGCTTCAGCACTGGACGCCTTGTCCAACGTCTCCGATCTGGGCAAATCTATTTGAATGGAAGTCGGATGAAGTTGGCACACCCAGTAGGTGGGCTTGGACGGACTTTTGCACTCGGTCCATTTCACGTTTGGTGTAACCAATCCAATGCGAGAACGACAACGTGCCAGCACGACGCAAGAGGCTCGGAGATTGCCGTCATCGATATTCCTTGAGTGACACCAAACTTCCAAAAAAAGGGAAATTTAAAAAAAGGAAATTCAAACACAATGGGGGAAAAGACAAGGCATTCTGCAGAGATGCGTGTGTCATTGGGAGGGGGCGGGGGGGTGCATCTCGGACACAGCAAGGTCGGGGGCTGCATGATAGTCCACCGCCAGGAACATTCTTCTAGATGGTTACTAGAAGGCTCAAAATGCAACCCATCCAAGCATCTGGGGACAAGCATGGTATGTGAGTGGTTCGAATCCCTGCAGGAGGAAGAGTTTCCACTAGGATGGCTGTGCAATGCTTAGAATTCCAGCTGGAGACATGGACAGCATTAGCGGTGAAGAGAACAATGTACCGGGTACCTGAGCTGTTGTGCTCATTGAGCGTGTCACTAAGGTCATGAGATGAGCTCTCCGACATTACTCGATCAGGAATAAGAAGGTGTCCAGCTCAGCCCTATACAGGGAGATAATGACCACCTTCGGGCCACGCACTAACAGAGTTGGTTCCTAATACGCACTGCATTCCTGCCATTAACTCCCGGTTTAGTGGAGAGACCCTGCAAGGCTACCTATTCATAGCCTAGTTGTCTTACCTGAAAAAGAGCCTCTTTTCTTTTTTTGTGGGATTTTCCCCTCTAAACCCCCTCTAAACCCCCTCTAAACCCCCTCCAGAATACGAATGATGTACGAATATTTTTTTGGTCGGAGTCAAGCATCTGGGTCTGAGCGTATCTCCGAGGAACTAGACAATAAACTAAGCGAACAGTGGACCTTAATTCATACGGGGACGGAGACGGAGTACGGAGGGTACGGATTTATTGCGCATCATATGCCCAGATTGGTATTCTCGATGCCGCCAATCAGGCAACCAGTAGAAGCGCATTGATGAGATCACAGAAAAAGAAGGATAATAATGGTTACTATAACAATTTAAAAAAAAAACCTCAAAAAAAAAAAACAACCCGCCAGGAAAAGCAAAGTGATATTAATTATAGAAATGTTACTGAAGGAAAGTGGCTCTATTCCAGTACAGGCATAGGGGGGTGAATCTATGTATACGAGCGACCCTGTTGCGGTTTAAGCATCTGGAGGCGATACAGGCCCGACTTTCCAGGGCGCCTAGACTTCCCAAGAAATAAAGTGAACATTTTTATTTCGGATTTGTTTACAACATTATATGCAGTCCTAAATGTCACTCTCCAAACTCTCTCCAGTACTCCAATACTGAAATAATCCTCAAGATCAGCCAAAGAGTCAGATCTTTATCCCCTTAGTCCGTTGCCAAGATGAAAAAAAAAAAAAAAAGAAACAAAAACAAAAACGTGGGAATGACCGTGCACATTGAAGCAACCCACGTGAGAATATAAAGAGAAAGAAAGTAAAAAGCAAAGGTGTAACCCCAAAGTCCACGCAGCCCGTTTCATCCCTGGGCATATCGTGTCTCGGGCCAGTCAGGTCGAATGAGGATCGCCCTCCAAGCGAACGTCTAGTTAGCGTGTCCCGGCCCAACTCCAATAATCCATCCTACGGTCTTGGATTTGATCATACGCCGTACAACTTTGGTGCTACATGTTAGATCTGAGATCCCCCCGATCCGCAACTGACCGGTCTGTCGGTGTTTTAGTAGTTTTGGTTGTTTTATTCCTGGATATATTTTGCGTGTTTCAAGTGTTTCAAGGTATTTAGGTGAACGGTTTGAGAAGAATTGATGTGTTAGAGTAATTAGAGGTTTCATAAATCCCAAAGCGTGTTAATTTGCAGTATTACCAGAGGCTGAACGTGGATCCCTGAACGAATTAATTTAAACCAAAAAAAAACAATAAAAATAAATAAAAATAAAAATAAAAATAAATAAAAATAAAAATAAAAATCACAAAAAATAAAAATAACAAAAAAATAAAAATAATAACCCGGGACTTTGTGCACATGGCAGGTCGAGTCTAATGGTATTCGAGCACGGACTGAGCTGGTTATCGCGACGGGGCTTAGCTGCAAGGCCCGAAAAACCAATTCCAGCTGATCAATGGGGAGCCTTAAGAGAGTCCTCATATCCTTATGTATAAATATACTGGCATCCACTTGGCCTCGGATCTTTAGCCTCATAGCCCCGTTATCACATCCCTCCACTTTCACCTTCTACATCTTCTACATCTTCTACACCTACACCTTCTACATCTTCTATATCTATACTATTCTCTATTCTGTACTTTATCTTTGTCTCTGCTCTTAGCCTTTACCTCTTTTTACCATGAATCGCTCTCCATCGTATGATGGCCGTTCAGGCTCTCGTGGTAGTCACAGCAACAGCAGCGCATTCAGTCCTAACGCCAACCCAAACGAGGACTGGACCAAGATCTCTGATCTCGCAGAGCGTCGCCGCATTCAAAACCGTATCGCCCAGCGCAACTATCGTAAGTAAAGGAGAAACTTCAAGAGTCTCATACATTTCTGACTCGCTGCAACCCAACAGGCAAGAAACTGAAGCGCCGCCTGGAAGATCTCGAAAGACGAGCTGCAACTTCTGCTTCACCAGAACAATCACACGCAGAGCCAGTGTCTCCGAAGCCATCGCCAAAGACTCGAACAAAGCAACGATCCTCCAAAACCACAGATGTCAAGCCTCACTCGCAGTCAGACCGGGCTGCCTCGTACGACTATTATTCCCCCGAGGACCGTCAAACAATGTTCGCCCAGCAGTGTACTCGCCAGCTCTCGGCATCACCTCCGCCAGTCTTCTCCTACCCATCTATGTCATCATATGACACCTACCGGCAGTCCGCCTACGCCCAGTCCCCCATCTACCACGCCGCACCGAGCAACTATAGCGAAATCGCCTACCAGACCGAGTACGGCGAGCCTGTCCCCTCGCTGGTGCCCGTGCTCCCATCGATGCAAGCCCGAAAACTCGCCTACGATGAAGACCTGATCAGTCCATTCAGTATGAGCTATGCAACCATGGCTGGGATTGACCTGTGCCAACAGCAAGCCCAAGCGCAGTCCCATTCTCAACATCAGCCTTCTGCGCTCCCGGTACATTTTCCTCGCTGAACCTACTCACCATCGACGAGTCAGCTAATATCTGTCTGCGTTTTTTTTTTCCAGATGCCAGCACTTGCATACTATGACCAGCGGGCACCATCGACGTCACCGGAGGCATCTATTTTCACATTCCCGCTCACACCGGAATCAGCCCCATGCTCGCCTCGCTCACATGGGCTGTATGAGTACGATCTACGGACGTAAGGCGATCGGGGGATCGGGGACGCGAGAGCCCGAGTTGCGGGTATTTCCGCCCCATCCAGGCCCCCCGAACGTCGGACTCGAATCCATCCGCCACGTTTTTTTCCTGTTGCCTTCTCCGAGTTGGCTCTCCACTCTCGGTTTTTGATTTTTTTTTTTGATTTATTTATTTGTGCTAGCCCTTTTTCTTTTTCTACGTGTGATGAGATAGTTGCATGATAACTGGTGTTGACTTTTCTTTTTATTGGTAGCGTGGTGTTAAAGGGAACAGGGATGAGCTAGGGAGCCACGTTGAATACTTTTTTCTTTTCTGTTTTTGTTTTTTATGCTACTTTGATACTTTGCTTTTTTCCTTTTTTCTTTTTTTTTTCTTTTTTTTCTGGTCTGTTTTCCTCTGTTTTGATTAAATGCAGATCTGCAGAGTACGGATTGCGAATTTGATAACCTCTCAATAGAATCTTATAACCTTGGAAGTTCTCATAGTGATTGGTCCAAAGCCTCAACTTAACTCGCATAACTCCACGGCCCCCAAACCTCCGTGCGGGATTTACAATTTCAGCTTAGCAAGAAACATTTCATCCTGAAACTATCCCTTTCCCGTTCTACAGGTCTCAACGGTGATTGCATACGGAGTACGGAGTATACCGTCTATTGTTTCCTGATGTTCCTCAGTTTGATAGCCTATACATGACAAGCCACAGACCACTTTCTTAAAGCGGACAAGTTCAAGTTCATACATGACTCAATAAACGATATTCAAACTCACCGAAGTCCAATAATCGTCAACTAAGGACCAGTCTACTGGGAAAACCCCGATCCCTGCAGAAAGAGACAATACCCACACCCCACGCAGGACTTCTTAATCCCGACATATTGGCCCAGCTCGACTAAAACAGCCACTCGAATTTGTTTTCGCTGGAAGGATTCGTGTAAATTGGGCTTCTATATTTCAGATGGACTCGAAATTCCAATAAATCCATCGGATGATGCAATCAGCAATTCGTAATCTGCAATATCCTCCGTCTGCCCCATCAAATCCACTATCCTGGTTACATAGTATACTATATACGCAGTGCTGCGGATGTGGTCCGCCAAATTTTTGCTGCGCCTCAACTCTTGGGTTTCCCCCCTCATTTCAAGCATTTGTACTTTGGCCAAGGACAGCACATTAACGAAGGTCCCCCCAAGACTCAAGCCAACCGAAAAACTGGAGCCAAGCCAAACATGCCCAGCACTCTGGCGTTTTTTTTTTCCAACAGTCGCATCCACTTCGGATTGGCGATGTTTCGCCCCGGCTGGAAGGGACAGTTTACATCCGGGTCCCAAAGGTCTCGGAGGAACAGCCCGCCTTTAACTCCTCCAATGATTGCTATCCAAGTCCGGTGGCACGGGTACCATATGCAATAAAACAAAGAACCTCAAATCATACTATGACGCCGAAAAAAATCTACTCCGTGTGGCCCCTCAAGATCTTGGCCCGGGAACGGTCTACTAGTCTACTATCTTACTAGTCACTTGAGGACTAGGGCTGAAAGGGTAAAAAAAGTCATCAGCTATAATTTAGGTAGTCTTATTCCCGTTCATCCCACATGGCAAGAGTTTAGGGGCTAGAGGCTAAAGGGCTAAACGTAAGAAAGTAGTAGTATCAGCCAATAGTCTTCTTTTTCCTATACCAGCTTAGCTTGAGAGGGGGCATCTTCTTATCAGGGTTGGCGGCTCTGGTCTGCAGCGTTCCCGCCTATCCCCCATCCCTGACTGGTGTGGATCAAAAAATATGGAGATATGCGTATAGGAGGAATCGAGCATTGGCAAAAAAGGAAGGTGTTTTATAATAAATGAATATTACCCTCCTATTCCAAATTCCCCTCTCCGCACGTTGCATGTTGCATGTTGCAGTGATTCACCCGCATTGTCCCCAACCTTATCTACCGCGGAAGCCAAAAAGGTCAACTCGGTCAATATTGCCGAGCAAGTTTGGAAAAAGGAAATCTCGAATAAGAAAATGGAGGGGGAAAGAAAAAAAAGGGTCTCTCAGCCTTAGCTTCGTGACAATCTTGGAATGCTCGCCGAGAAAACTTACCCCGGTACTCCGTACTCCGTACTCCATATAGATAGCGGAGGATATATATCCAAAAGCACATTTACAACATACAATATACTATTTACAAGGAAACCCCAGTCCGATAGTAACTCCATCTAGATAAAACAAACGAAATAAACAGGAACATGCAACTACAACTGAAAAAGTACAGCGGATCAAAGTTCCCAGAGCTATCCACTACCGATGTGACGAGCCAAGAAGCTGAATGTGAATCCCGTTGAAATACTGATTATATATATGCTCAATAATCAGCTAATCAGCCTATCGCCTTCCAGACCCATAGGGCGCCTTAAGGGATTTGCGCCGTCAAACTCCACATTCTGCAGCGGGGCTGGCCGCAGTCAGCACGGGAGACCACAGGGGGAGACCAAAGTATTGGGAACCAGGTCTTTCATTTTCCACGTTAGGAGTGCTTTCCTGAGCGAATAATTTTAACCTTGGACAAAATAAGGAAGTCAATGCGCCGCATACTCCGTATCCAACATACAACATACATACATGGTTAGTTTGGGGGGGGTCTTAGTACCGAATATGTAGCATTTAATAGATATGATCATTTTCGGATGCACATGCATGGAAAATACTCGGTTTAACTCGGTCAGAGTCTGGTTGCATTTCGGCTTTGGCTTTTTGGGGGCCAGTCCAGATCGTCAACTTACTGTTCTGGGGTAAATTTTCAAGCGGTGTCTGGCAGTGCGTGGCACTAATTGAGCATACCAATACTAGAATATCGAGGTGCCATAATGAGCCTCCCAATTATGGGAATTTTTGAGACAACGGAGTATTCATTGGAGGATTAGGGTTTTAGGCTCGGGTTCTTCCCGATGGGCAAAGGGAGAACGTGCGCTCCCAATGTTTATACTTGACATGTTCGGGGGAAGGTTCGGGGGGGACTAAAACAGTAATAATTTTATTTACAGTTCTTTCAAACCTTGATAAGCTCTCAGTATCGTAATCAAAGGCTTGTTTCACTCTTACTTTCCTCCTATTTTACTTGTTTCTAAATTCTGGCCCCAATGTTCCATCCAGAGGGCGTTTTATATTGTGGATTGAAAGCGGCAGAACTATGCCCAGTCTGCTCTAAACTTGGCCCCATTCCTCTGAAGCTCATGGAGCTGTATTTTTAGAAGTAAAAAAGAAAAAAAATAATTCGGTTAATATGACTTGATTAAGGAAAAGCTGCTCTGGTCGTGTTGCTGGAGTTCACCTTCGCAGTCAGTCCTCTTCGGATTGCAGTCCCCCGAAGGAGAATTTGTGTTGTCTTACCTTCCTGGGGCCATCTTTGACCTTGATATGACCTCCATAGGGACAATTAGTTATGATGGCCAAAATAAGATCTCTTGCGAGTTACTGGGATATCAAGCGAAGAAAGATTCTGTAACCAGGAACGATAGTTGAGTTGGGTTATTTTTTTCGATCTAGTAGGGCTTGAAGGAGGCAGCCAAACAAGAAAAGGAACAGCCCCCATACATGGTCTACAGCAGGAATATCGTAATCAAACATGCCTTTCCAAGATTGCATTGCCCATTTAATGCAGGGGATGCAGTATATTAGAATAATCAACACATTTCTACTCCGTAGGTTGACTGTCAAGGCATGGTACTCGGTGCCAAGATATAAGATTATGCAGGGGGACATTAAAGTTAAGGATCTCACTGTTGCTCATAGATCTGTATATCGTCTCATGTTCTTACAGATATAGACTTATAGGAACCAGAATAATCAAAAGTGACAAAACATTGTTTGAGAAACTAATGTAGTAATGCAACCAAGTATAGACCATTGGGGAAGGTTGGTATGCTCCGGTGCAAAGAACTAAGCGCTGGAGACCTAGGAAGCAGAGTAAGAAGACAGCAGAATCCAGCTGAAACCACTAGGTGCTTGATAAAAAAAAAAGAAAAAGGAGAAGAGAGGAGCGTGGCAATATGCAACCTGCCTCTTAATCCAACCGAATCGACTAACCCATGACCAGAAATCAAAACACAAATCATGTACGGAGTACTCCATACGGAGTACTCAACCAAGACCCACTATAACAGCTCATTGAACCATCCAATCCTTGGGAATCACACGCGTCACTAACAAAGAACCGCCCTTGGCCTATGCCATATGCCCCATACATATGCCGCCATGTGATAGTTCCAACGTTACACCACTATCTCGGCATTATAATAGGACGAAGGTCGAATTTATTCGTTTACGCGCCCCCAATAATTGACCAGGGTTGGGCATGCATATACATATACGCTAACAGTTATACGCATATACGCTAAATCCCCAATGGAATTCCCATGCGGACCGCTCAGCCGCCGTTCCGCCTGTCCGCCAGCCCGGTGCACTAGACTTAGTGTGGTTTCTTTGTATGTTGTCACGAGCATGCCTAGAATCCTAGTGGATAATGAATTATGCTCCGTACTTTTGTGATAATTATGAGTAATTATGACGGATTCTTATAAGCGAGATTGATAAGCCCAGGGCTGGGAAACTAACGGCTTAATACGAGACCGTTGTCATAGGTGGCACGGGCATGGTACATCCTTGACATCGGCGTCGCCGATGTGTCGAGACGTCTTGACTGGGAACGAGAAACGCTAACGCACGAATGAATGAACTCGGGGACTTGGTGCATCATGTTTGGAATGTTTGAGTCTGACATTTCTAATAAAATAGGGTTTACATCGGGGACGCCGGTGTATACGAGCTCGTTGGGCAACGTTCACCTGCAGTTGGAGCCTCAAAAGGTGGAGGCTCGGCTTTTGCAGATTAGAAGTTAATTGTATACTTGAGGCTCTGTTGCTCTTGTCGTTATTTGTCTTTTGATATGTGGAGGTGCCCAGGTGGGCCCTGGAATGCTGGCTTATTGGAGACCTACGGGAAGTGCAAAGCGGGGGAAGAGATAGTATGGCAAGCAATGTGTACTACTATCACGTTCCATTCAAAAAAAAAAAAGTAATATGCTGAGTCTACAGACAAAAAAGATAGAAAGAATAAAACAATGAATGGGGACAAATCGATCCTGGTATTCGAAACAAGAGGATCATGGAAGGAGGCCAGGAAAGATGCGCGCAGACAGAATAAAAGCCCAATAGATTAGAAAAAAAAACCGAATCCCATTCAAAGTAGCAGGTAAACCAAGCTCAAACATCTGTCATCATCGTCATCAATTCCCGAACCAATCATTCCACAGTCAAGGGCATGGCACAGATCTTCCTCTGACACGGTAGACTCAATCTTGGAAACAACCACGAATGCAAGTTTTTTTTTATCTCTTCATCGACCGTGCACGTCCATGGGATCTATGGAGACCAAGGCGCCAAGGTTTTGTCGCCGGCGCCGCATTGGGGCTTTCTTGCGGTTGGCAATAGCAGCATCTTGCGATTGTTCTGGGTTCATCTCAGTATCGCCGTCCTTATCGTCGCGTGCGTCCTGTGGAGACGGCCCGCGCTCGTGATTCCACGCTTCATCGAGCTCGACAACGTTTTTGGGTTTCATGCGCAGCCATTTCATGCGCGGGCCGACACGCGAGACCTCTGAGACCTTGAACCCGTAGATCCTGGGGTCATAGATCTTGCCCTTGCCGAGTCCCGGGCAGAGGTTGGGTGTCCGGACGCCGTTGATTTCCAGCGGCTGGTTTTCGGGTGTGGGCGACTGTGCCTGACGACCTGCTGGGGCTCGTGTCAGGGAGCCATTGCGAGACTGCGTTGATGCGCTCCGTGGCGACATCATTGACAATGCCGCATCCAGACGGGGCCCGATATCCAGATCCGGGAATGTCATAAAGAACAGACATCCAAATGTTGTACCGAAGAATGCGCCATCGACGGAGTGGAAACGGCTGTTAGGGGGTGTATAAATATCCATGCAACCGGGGCAGAAGAGCTTGACCGTTTCGTGACCAGGGGTGTCGGACCGGCCTACGGGGAGGACTTTGCATCCGTTACAATTCACTCGCGGACAGGTACCGAAATGCTGCATCTCGTATTTCTCGAGCATTTGTTGAATGCCGGGCCTCGAGGTAATATACCGTTGGTGGATCAACCCATACAGGAGCTCAGCAGAGCTCTCGATCACGCTTAAATCGCTTGCGACTCGGGCATGTCGCCGATCGCCTGCTCTTCTATATGCAGATTGATCGCCACCGAGCGCATCGTCTTCATCTTCCTCTTCCTCCTCTTCCTCCTCCTCTTCCTCGTCATCCTCCGGCTCCACATCGAGGATCATCTCTAGTGCCTCCTTGTACATCGGCACTTGCGACTGAAGACCAGTCAGATTGAAATCATCTTCGATGAAGTCTTCCGACACCTCTGCGAAAAACTCATGGCCCATCAGCGAACAAAACGAAGAAATCCAGGACTCCGGTGCTCCTTCTGAGGATGACATGTCGAACGAGGCGGATACAGATGACGATAGGGTCGATTCAGACAGTTGACTCAAATCCAGCCTGTCGAGGCCGTCGGCCAACGCCGAACCTGTCTCTCTCGACACGTTGCCGAGCTGGGGGTTGAGGTCTTCGGGGGTGTTGGCGCAGACGAAGCGATTTCGTCACGCGGAGGAGCTGGATCGTGCCGGGGAAGGGTATAGGAGAGTTGGTAGGTGAGAACGAAAGAATTCAAGTATAATCGTAGGAGATCTTGAAGTTGATGGAGGGGCCGAAAAGCTAGATGTTCATGGCAATGTGCGGGAGGGGGAATTGTGCGATCAACGGGAAGAGGTTGGATCAAATGTTGAACCCCACTAAAACCTTATCAGTTTCTTGTGTTCTTCATATTGAAATGTATCAGATCACTTACCAGGTCTCAAAGACACTCGGAGATTAATATTGGTGACTCGAGCCTGGAGGTTGGGTGTGTTGGTCGAATCGGGTTAGGTTCGTTCGGTTGGCGGGGGCGGTGGGCAGTTAGTTGGAGAGAGAGAGAGAGACCTTCAAGGGCTGTTCACGTTTTGTGACAGCTCTTGTGTCGTTTTTCACTATGGCAAAAGTGAGATCAATGCTGGCAGATTTCAATTTGTCTGGGTGGCAGGGGTCACGTGCCAGCTGACGTGGGGTATATAGGGAGAAGTTGGCTAACACAGTCTGAATATGGAAGGGCCATTGGTATTCATATCAAGTCTCAGCTCACTTACCTTACATTAGTTGTGTTACTATCTAGGTAAACTGGTAAACTATCAAAGGGTATTGACTAAAATATCAAAACAAGTCCCGAATGACTCGAGCGAACTCTCCCTCATCACCCAAAACCCCCGATAAACCTTCGCCCGTGTTCTGAATTTCCCCATCCGGCCCAACGAAGCCAGTAATACCATCACTTGAAGTGTTAGGGATGAAATTACCAAAAGCGCCAACAGCCTCAAACAGGTTTGTCAACTCTTGACTCATCTGGAGTCCATTGAGGGGACTATTTCCAAGTTCGTTCCCACCATTCATGGACCCGTACATAGACAGGTCCTGGATCGTATGTCCCGCGAGTCCGGCCATGGCTACCGCAGCGCTTGAATGTGGATCACTTGGGTCCGGTCCAAAAGGACGGGCGAGAACGCCAAGTTTCTCACCGATCTTTCGTAACCCTTTGATTGTCTTCCATAACCGCTTGGAGACGTAAGACTTGGTACTAAACCCGTTGACCAGGTCGAGCGCCATGTAGAATTCGTCGCGGACCTGTCGGTTGAAGTCGACCGGGGCATGGGACACTGCTAGGAACAGCACCGCCAATGCGGCAACCAAGAAATAGTTGAACGTTATTTGCTGTGTCCGGTAGATATCGGAAATCTGGTTCAGCCGAGTGAGGACACGGACTGAGTCTTTGGCTACTTCCACCACAGTCTGGGCATGGCCACGGTCTTCGGCAATACTGGCAGGAGAATGGAGCACGGGGCGATAGATCAGAATGCGCAACTGGTTCATCCGCAGATACAATAGAACCCTGAGTCGCTTCATACCTCTGCTTGCGTTTGCGCCATTTTTGGGGGAGTCGACGGGATAGAACTTGAGCTCGTCTGGAACTTGCTTGTACCACTGTAAAATTTGGTAATCCAGGTAGCCGATCTGATCACGACGGATATCAGTGGTGCCTTCGGAGCTTAACCCCGAGTACCAAATCTTAGAGCTGATCCGGTTGTATAGGACCATGCAGCGCAAGTAAGGCAGCGATGCATCCTGTAATTTTCACTATTAGTCAATAAAGGTAACTGCGTGGGCAGAGGTATGGAGCATTACAGGTTCTGGTAAGTTCGGATCAATATCCTCGTCCTGAATCACGAAAGGTAACCCCGTTCCGAAACTCCATCGTCTGTCCAAGGTGTAGACTGACCAGAACAGCCGAGTGATCTCGTTCCACTGCTGCTCAACTGGGAATAACTTCACTAAAGCATCCCGACGATGCAATCCCATCTCCAAACACATCCGTGCAGCCAATCCAATAAGCCGATAAGCCATGGCATCATCGTCTGTATGGTAATGGTATGTAGCCTGGAGTGGGAAACAGAGTCAGGGTTATTGACAGCGGCTCTTGGAGAGATACTGACTTACCACAATAGCAAAGAGCTGAATAGTTTTGATGCTATGAGACTCCCACAACTTTGATTCTACAAACGGCTTAACATCCGAGTAGAGCCGCTGCCCAAGTTCACTTTGACCGCCCCCCTCCACGACCAGCGTGGTGGCGAGAATCAATTTAAAAATAATCGAGCTTTCATCGTGAAGGCCATCAGAGCCTGGAAACCCTCGTTGTGCAAAGCCTGTCCTAGTAGCAGCCTCTATGAATGTGTAGAGCAGATTAGCCTGGCTGGTGATTTTGGCGATATCCACTACAGGATACATGATACCAATCTCGTCCTCGTAAATTTTACAAAGGCGCATTGCCTCTTCACGCGAGATCGTCCATATTGGATCCTTGGTAGGGTGTGTGGTTGGAAGAATCTGTCCCAGATTAGGAGGAGGTGAACCTGTTGGAGAAACATGTGCAGTGGTCAAGTCATCTGGGATTCCGTCTTCCGCCGGGGTGATCCCCATATTCTGCAAGCTAGATTTGGCCACGTCGAAGTTGAAGGCCGAACTTGTTGGACCATGGAAGCGTGGATGGCGGGCTCGTGGCTTTGCTAGCCCGGCTTGCATTGGAGTGTAGACTGATTGAGACCCGTCACGAGAGAGATGCTCAAACCCTGGTGAATCAAAAGCCGGTCTCTGGTTACGAAGGTCATTGAGATTGGTGAACAAGCTATTCACTTGATCTTGTAAAGTAGTGATCTGTTCTGTCATTGACCGGAACTCACTAGCCCGGTTATTAGTATCAAACGCTGGACGGGTTTTCCTTCCTCAACTTACTCCGAGTCTTTGAAGTTGTTATTACAACAATTAGGGGCATAGCGACCTGGCGAGTGGATCAGCGCCTGAAACAGAGGACTAGACAGCTCGGACGCAAGAGCTGCGAGCCGTCAACAGAGTTAGGAGCCACTTACATTCCAAATTTAGGTGACCACACCGTTGACAAGGCATCTGGCCATTGCACTTAATTTTGCGCCGCTTGCATTCATTACTAATAATTGCGTGGTTAGCTCAGCTCTGCCAACGAAGGCACCGAGTGAGAAGGAAGAATTGTATGACGTTGAATGTCAAACAGTTTATCCGACCAGTCACAAGGCTGGAAGGTGAAGTGACCGAGGTAACGGAAAGCAAAAAAGTGCCGGGTCAGGCCATATCATACCATGCAATGGAGATGTAGCGATTCCGCTTTGTGCGCGCCTGCGTTCCGTTGCCTTGTTCCGCCTTTCTCTTATTGGAATCAGACGCACCGATGGACTGATCGTGGGGGTCCGCTTGCGGCGGTGACATTTCCACATGAGGTGACTCTGAAGCCATGGTCTGCAGAATCTCGAAGTGATTCAATGAGTAGCCGGAGAGAGATACCGGCGTCCAAGTGCGGAGAAATTCCTCTCTCGTGGGGTTTCCCCAGATTCAGCTTACTCATCAGATTATCTGACCGGTCATTGGCCTCGGGGCATATTTCCACTTGGAGAATATAAAGAATAATTACTGATGTATATGATCATAAACTTGGTCATTACATGAGATTTCTCGCTCTGAAGGTAGCGCTCCAAATTTAAAAGATGCGAATGAGAAGATATCAGCGCCTCAATTGCCAAACCGTTGAGACCAGCCACTCTTTCCCAACCAGCAATGACTGCACCAAATCAGCCTTGTGCTGAGGATGCTGACGTAGGAAGCCAAAGCCTGCAACGAGACCAAGGACAACAAAACCCCGGAGGGCTCTCCGGATGTTTCGCAAAACCCGTCCCTTTCTTGTGAGCTTCGCAGTCCAGTGCCGCCACACAGGGAACGTGCAACGTAGCCAATAGTGAACCTGAGTGAATCTGAATACCATGTCAGTAGAAACTAGGAACTAGCAAGCAAGAAACGTACGGATATGTGGTTGAGTTCCAACCATCGGCAGTGATGTACCAGCTAGAGCAAGCTCCACGACGGAACACACTCTTCTGAAGCGCATCCTGCACCTGCTGAGTCCATTCACGCTCAGCATCCTCCTTGACTTCATACGAGCTGACTTGACCATTCAAGATTGGCTCGATGAATTTCAAAGAGTATTTTACCGCATTCTCTGTCGCGAAAATAACACTGGTATGCCCCGTTGCCGTGTTCGGGCCGAAAATGATAAAGAAGTTCGGGAAAGAATCCATTGCAATGCCCTGGTATGCCTGGGCGCCCCCACGTTCCGCCCAAATCTCTTCAAGATCCTTGCCCTCCCTGCCAATCACCTTCAGTGGGTGCAGCCATTGGTTGGTTTCAAACCCGTTGGCCATGATGATCACATCGGCGGGAATCTCCCTAGCCTCAGTCACATCTTCAGACTTGTGGGGTGGATAGTGGCGGCCTGTACCAAGAGTCACGCTCTTTGCATTGACTCTTGCCAGAGGCTGGGTAGTCAGTTCCACATTTGGGGCATTGAGACTGCGATACCAAGTGCCGTCGATGATCCGTCTCTTACAGCCAAGGCCGTAATTCGGTGTCAAGATCTCATGGTATTCCTCCGGTGCAAGTTGGCGCATGTGGTCCAAGCAATTCTTCTCTAGCTGCGCCCGCGCTCTCCGGCTCCATGCAGTGTCCGTGAAGATGTCGTAGAAGCTTTTCTCCAGCATGAAGAAAACAACCCTTCGCATGAACGATGCCAGTCCAGGAACGTGGGTCATCAGTCTAGGTGACCATTTCTCGTACAAGGGGAGATATTCAGGAGAGAATAGATCAGGCTGTACCCACGGAGGAGTTCGCATGAGTTCGGTAATGGATCGAACCTTGGCCTCTGGCTTGGCCAGCTCGGGCACTACCTGCGCGGCGCTGCAGCCGGAACCAACCATGATGACATTCTTGCCCTCCAAATCAATCTGGTTGTTCCAGCGAGCTGTATGCATGATCTCACCTTCGAAGTCTTCAATACCTGGGATGTCCTTCGGCCATGTCTTGGGTTCTACCAGCCCACCAACACCACTGACGACTACCTTGGCTCGCACAATTTCCGTCTTGACATATATCTTGTGATGACCATCCTGGGCTGCGATTCGATCTCGTTCATGCTGAGCTAGATCACCCGTTCCAGGGACAAGGTGCGAGAGCGTAACCTCCCATTCTTCGTCATCCTCGATCCATCTAAGTTCCTTGACATCGGTATTTAACTGGATCTTGTCCACAATTTGATATCTCTCGCAGACATCTGCCATATACTGTGCCAGTTCTGGACCAGATGGATGCAGTGTGGACCAGTCCTTTTTCTGAGCAAAGGAGAAGGAGTAGAGTATCGCTGGTCTTTACCTTACAGGTTAGCTATTCAGTAAAGAAGCACCAGACTTGAATTACCTACATGTCACAAGCAGCCCCAGGATACCTATTGATCCACCAGGTACCCCCAATACCGGACTGACGGTCGAATATTCGGAACTGATCTGTTCCCAGGACCTCTTTGACCCGGCAGCCCATGGCCACCCCTGACTCTCCAGCACCTACGATGAGGACCGGGTAATAAGTGTGAGCATCTTTGCTATAGGCATGTCGCTTATGAATTCGGGCAATGGAAGAAGGCATGTTGCAGGTGAACAATAATTTCAAGCAATTGAGTGCATGTGAAACATGGAAGGACTAGAGTGAAATGTGAATTTAGAGAACCAACGTGGCACAAGATGCGAGGGTATCTTTACTATAAAAGAGCGGGTCATGTTGACGGACTTTTGTCTGGCCTCTTCAACGTGCAAGGTTACACATGCACAGAGTAGGGTCTACATGGTCTACGTTACTAAGGGATTCATATTGAACTCGGCCTTCATCGGCTTCATGCATCTTTGTTATGATCGATAGGTGGGTTAATACCCCAAGTTTGGCTTGTGATTGGATAGTTTTCAAAGAATTGTTAGAAGGGGAAATTATGCCCAGGGGAAATCGCTTGGTGCCTCCCTAGTGCTTGTGTCAGTTGCACCGGAACTCTTAGTAGAGTGCACAGCCTGAGGAATCCGTCCATGAGTGTAGGTGTGCAGGTTCAAAATTCATAAGCTCTTTCGGCTAATGACTAAGGGACTGCTAGATGGATCAATAATACACCATCGTACTACATGGATTTCACCAGATCCAGCTAGCCCGGTCCTCGGTTCAACTCTCCGCTGCTGCAACCAGGACTAATCAATATAACGCATAAAAAGTGCCATTACATTCCACTCACTTCTCGGTTTAGTTTGCTGCCCAAAGACCACAGATATGCATAGGTGAAATGGGGTCAGCTTCTGTCCCTGAGTGGTAGCTCATGTCGTATACATATATAGTCTGTGGATCAGCATCGTAAAGGAGCATTCGTATGCGAGGAGGGTAAACCGTAAACCCGTGATGAAAAAGCTCGCTTGTTCTATATTAGATTCACTGTTATTTTTTTTAGTATAGAAGCATAGAAGACAAACCGGTAGAGAGCCTTGAGCCTCTCACAGATGATATCCAGTATGTTTGGATCAGTCATAAGAACCCTTTCTTGGTAATGTGTTTCCTTAGCACTATAGCCCGGACCAAATAATCCACATACCTTCCTGGAATGAAGCTATCATTGCCCTGTATGTCTTGACGGAGGGCGAGAATTTTTGGGGCTACATGAGATTAGGCGCACTGTAGTGTCCTAAAGGCAGCGATCTCAACATGCCCCGGGGATTTGCTTGAAGTGGCAATTGGGCACTATTGCGGAACGCCGTGCGAAAGTTTAGCATCTAAAGGCACATTCTCCTTCTAACTGTTTCGGCGCGGTTTTCGATGTGACAAGCAGATTTGCCCGTGGCAAAGGAGGGGCCGAGTCCTTGCTCTACACTAGAGACTTCCATCTTTAAGGAAGTGATATGACCTCCGGATGGTTGCATCGCGGACTTCGAGAGAGAGAGGTGCAGAAAATAGAATTGGAGTGGAAGTTCTTGTCAGACTTCAATGTTGGGGAGAAGTCCGCCGCCAAGTCACCATCAACGAGTCGCTGGTGAGTAAAGATCGTTTCATCGAATGTGCTGATAAACCGATTCTAGTTCGGGTATAGATCCCCCATATATCCATGGATATTTGAGAGGCTGCCTCCATACATATGTTAAGCATTCGGTGATCTTCGTCTCCGACGATTAATGTGGCTTGTTTAATCATAGAATCTTTAGTTTCCCTACAAGTTAAGCTGTCCACTCACTTCGCAGCTTGTGTCGGGTGACCTGGGGCGATGAAACCTTGAGGTAATAGAATGTGGTCCCGAGAGGTTTCTATGTCCTAATATATATACCGCTGCAGTGACAATCGGGAGTTCTGATTGTCCCTATCATCTTTTCGCCGAGTGGTTAAATGCTCTTATGTAATCAGCCATTCCACGTGATTATAACATACAGAACGTATGTATACTCACGTGATTTTCACTGATAAGAATATCTGTTATCTCGGAGATCCACTATCTCCGATCTTCAATGTCCCTTCCACGCACGTCGATCTGGATGAAGCTCCAGCCATGGTCAATCCGAGCCTGGACGCACCTCCCTCATTCATGCCTCTATTATAACCCCCGATTAAGCGCCCGAAACCTTTCTGTTTCCTCACACCCTCAATATCGGCCTCTAGACATCCTTGAAAATGCCACTCTGGACATCTTCCGGCAGCGATGCTTCCTCCCGGAACAACCAGCACTTCTACCACCCTCTACCTTCCATAGCCTCCCCGCCCTAAAACAATGGTTCAATAGTGCGAGTCCCGAGTCAACACCGGGCACCTCAAACCCCGTCGCAAGTTTGAACGTGGAATATCTCCATAAATACGGCGCCAACGCGTTCGTCCCACTTGAGCTCACGGAATCCACATCAACAGACGGTACATCCGAATCTGACGGTAGGACAACAGAAACGCATAGCTTCCGGCAATTCCACGCGCCGCTCTCCCTGTTCCTGGACTGGATGCGCACGGCCGAGGCCACTCCCCAATCGACGCGGCTCTACCTAGCACAATGCCAGCTCCTGGACCTCCCTCCGGTGCTTCGAGAAGATTTCCCGACGCCGGAGCTCGTGGCGAGCGCTGGAAAGGGCGATGTATACGATACGAATGTCTGGATTGGACACCCGCCCACTTACACGCCGCTCCACCGCGATCCGAACCCCAACTTGTTTGTCCAGCTCGCTGGGGAGAAGGTCGTGCGGCTGCTTGCGCCGGCGGATGGACAGGCTGTGTTTGGGGCTGTGAGGAGGCAGCTGGGGAAGAGTGGGAGTCGGGAGGCAGCCGCTTTCCGGGGCGAGGAGATGATGCAAGGGAGGGAGAGGGCGTTGTTAGATGAGATGGTTTGGGGGGCTCCGGTTTCTGCTGGTTCGGATGCTGGGGTTGGCTTTGAAGCATATCTTGGTGCCGGTGATGGGCTGTTCATTCCTAAGGGGTGGTGGCATAGTATTAAGGGTGTTGGTAGTGGTGTTACAGCTTCGGTGAGTATGTTTCTTTTGGGAGCGTTTGCGCCTGTCGCTGATATTCTCACAGGTCAACTGGTGGTTTCGATAGTTTGACATCTACGCGCCATATCACTAAAGTATGTCTGCACATAAAAGTCCAATGCTCGGCCTGTGGATAGCTGAGCAAATACAGAGAATTGGGAGCTACAAACTTGGAAAGGCTGAGGGGACTCTCCCAGGCAAGATCTTTCAAGCTTTGAAACCGGTGGGAAAATGCAAATCATCAGTGATCCCACACGTTTTTTTTTCTCAGACTAGTCGGATTAGATACGTGCAAAAGATTGAGATGGTTCAAGACAAGGCTTAGGAGGTTTTGTTTTGGCCAACTCACAATGCGACAGAATGAGGACTTGTGGACATGCCCAAAGCCTCCTCTCAACTGCGTAAGCTTGGTGTCACGGAAAATCGCACACGATATATCCAGCAACCTCATATTTAATACAACCGCAATCTAGAGAATGCGGTGTATAACAATCAAGAATAGTCGGCCGCTTATGGTCTTTGTTGTTCTTTTTAATGTCTACTCAGATATTTATTTTTTTCCGTTTTTGTCCTTTTTAGATATTTCCTCTTGATTGGTGTTTAGCTGAAATATAGGTGGGAAAAGGCAACTAGGGAAAGTGTCGAATCTACGAAACCAGACCCGCAATCCTTAATTTTCCTCCCTCCACTAACCCACCTAATCCGCCACCAACTACGAACCATGCAAGTATCGCGCACAGTCTACCGCGCCGCTCTCCTCCACCTATCCGTCAACCCTTTCGTGCGCGCCTCAATCCCAGCTTCTACTTCTACCTTGACATCCCTCAACCCGGCAAGCCAAACATCAAACACCCGGCTCTACAGCATCCTCTTCCCCCACTGCACAGCCACCTTCAAAGCACCAGACTGCACACAACAAACACGCACGATGTGTGACTCAAGCTCGAACTCCGACTTTACAGCCGCTGCATCCTCAAACCCCGCCACTCAAGACGCCAACACCCAAAACCAAGAGTCCCACGAACAAGAACAAGAACAAGAACCCCAAAAGCATCTCTACCTCCCCGCCAGCGACCCCTCAAACCCCGTCTCGAACCAACAAGGCGACAGGGGCATTCAGCTCGACATGAGTGGAGGCGGGACGCAGGTGAAATTAGATCATCTGGGTCCGATGGTTGTTAACGTGGATGGGACGCTGTCACAGATTGGGAACTGGCAGCAGATGACGGAGATTGAGAAGACTAATACTCTGCGCGTTCTCGGGAAGCGCAATCAGAAGCGATTGGAGGCTTTGAGAGCTAAGGAGAAGGCGGAGGGAGGGCCGAAATAAACACATACAACGCGAAGTCTTCAGCTTGGCTTCGTATGTGTTGATGGAGGGCGTGAGTCTTCTTACTGTTTGGTGTATGTTAATATTGAATACATGTATTATAAAGAGCATTGTTACATTGGTTGGATATAGTCTTGAAAAAAAAGTATTTTCCAATATCTATATTGGGTATCATAGTGATGCTAACATCATAAACGCATACAGTCTACAGTCCAAAGTAGAGATAAACCATTTCTGAAGAATCATGTCGGGTATCGACAAGTTTGAGGTCATAATCTTGGGTAAATCGCAATTATCCAAAGTAACGATAAGACCCATGAAAGTCTTATTCAAAGATAATCTGGAACCATTTGTGCGCAACAGTCCTATGGGCATTGTTAGCACCAAATCATAACTAGAGGAGAGAGGCTATACTCACTTTGGCGGTATGTCCACAAAGTCTCTGGTATATTCCTCGATTTCAGGGACACCAGTGACCAGGTCGACCTCCTCAGGCTTGAGGAACTTGGTCTTGTGGAAGAATTTCCACCCAAAGTAAATAATCGGGAAGACGCCGATCATGGTATAGGAGAAGAGGAATGTCGGGATGGACCAGTTGCCGGGAAGGAAGACGGTATAGCCACCGACGAAAGCCATGACCGTGGTGCAGGTGCATGCAAAGTAGGCGATGTACGGCTGGAACCAGCTGCGGTATGGCAAGGTATCCCGGGCAATGCCTTGAGCCGCAAGAGCTTTCTTGAAGCGGATGAAGGTGAAAGTGATGACGGAGAAGTTGATGAGCTGGGAAGCGGTGACCTGGATTTGGGATTAGTGGGATGTATGTGAAGGAAATCGGACCTGGGGTGAGGGCTCATACCAGATTAACAAACCAGTTTAGCACGATTGATGCGCTGTTGGATACCTGCAGGAAACTCAGGAGGCCGATCATGAGCACAATGCCGACACAGTAGATGGGAACACCGTTCTTGGTGCACTTGGTAAGGAGCTTCGGGGCTTTGCCCTCAAGTGCTAAACCGTACAGACTACGGCTGGCACAGTACATGTAACTGTTGCCCGCGCTGAACGAAGCAGTGAGAATGACGGCGTTGACGATGTCCGGCAGAATGGGGATCTTTAGGCGATCCATGGAGATAACATAGGGTGAGGCAGCAGCACCGGGCTTTCCCTTGTCAAAAGCCTCGGCCATGGTTTGATCGTTGTATGGGACCAGAATGCCGACGCAGAGAACACCCAGAACGAAGAATGCCGTGAGACGGTAGAAGACACCGTTAAAGGCCTTAGGTAGCACCTTGCGCGGGTTAATGGTCTCACCAGCGGCCATAGAGACATAGTCTGGACCGGCGATGGTAAAACTGGCTGTGATGACAGCTGCAAGGACGCCGAGGAACTTGCCAGTATCGCCTGTCTTGTAGTACTCGTTGAAGGCGCCTGGTTCGTTCCAGTAGCGGAAGCCAAAACGATCGCCGATCGGGTTGCCACCCAGCATGACGATGAATGTGTAGAGGATTAGGCCTATGCTCAACAAGACCTTGCCCAGCGAGAGCCAGAACTCTGCTTCGCCGTACCATTTCACAGCAAAGAGATTCAGTATTCTGTTTCCCCTTTGTTAGCTAGCATCTCGTACACAAATCACAGAAAGTGACAAACCCATAGAGTACGATGATAACCACGTTCATGGCTGCGACAGGAATCACATCGGTCCAGTATTTAATAATCAAGCTGACGGCGACAATCTCGAAAGGCACCAGTGCTGCCTCGAAAATAAAGAAGTTGTATCCAGCGGCAACACCTAAAGCTTCGTCGACATAGCGG
The DNA here is from genome assembly GCA_928213465.1 of Penicillium sclerotigenum. NCBI lineage: Eukaryota > Fungi > Ascomycota > Eurotiomycetes > Eurotiales > Aspergillaceae > Penicillium > Penicillium sclerotigenum. Next base: position 176,963 of record CAKMRK010001148.1, on the reverse strand, counting down.
CCAGAGAATCGGATGAACGGCGAAGAGATAGGCAGGTACGTGACCATTTCAGCCAAGCCTAGAAAAAGAAAATGTGAGTTTGGCTGTCATACTACGCATCCTGATGGGAAAACGAGACGGGAAGAATTTTGCAGCAATTGGGCGATCGGTTGACGTCGGGGCAAGAGGTTGAACTGTTGGCGCATTTGGGATCATATGGAATATGCTCTCCGGCATGGAGACATACTGCTGGTGGGAAAGATGCAAAGGGCATGGGAAACATTGTGGGGGAGGTGTTCGTACAGACAGTGATGATCAAAATCACACAACTCCTAGAGAACAGTATAAGATTGCGAACCCTCAATAAGATATACATAAGAAGTAGGCAAGGGCATCATGGACTGGGTTGGGTTCTTGGGTGTCCGACTGGCTTTCGGCAGATGCATGGGCAAACGTCGGGCTAAAGACAATTTGGTCGAGATTCATACAGCTAACAGCATCCTACATCCTTGGAGATCCGAAATTGTGGAATCAGGCTTCGAGTCCCGTTTCTTGATGCTTTTGTTTGGTCGTATAGCTCCTTGTTCTTTGCTTCTTTTTGGTTTTTTTTTTATCCATTGGTGGATTTCCTTTGCGTTTCTGGCATTTCCACCTACTTACCGGACGCATGTTGATGCTGTCGAAAGTCACAACGTCGGGACAACCCAGGTCGAGAACCCAATAGAGTCAACAAAAAAATGTAACAAGGGCTGGACTAACCAAAGACTGAATCCAATAAACAAACTGGCGGGGCCACTGGTCCGCAGACCAGATCCGATTTGAACGTATAGGGCCGTGCCAATTGTTCCTCCAATTCCAATCAGTTGTACATGACGGGGCTTGAGCTTGCGATGGGTATGGTCATATGTGGATTCCATTGATCCGCTATCGACTGAGGTCGCACGATTAGCGCTGGATGAGACCTTCTCGGTGAGTTCCATCTCTTTGTCCATCTTTGTAGGTTTCGATTCGGGATCAGAGAGGTGGATGGGCTCTGCGCTCTGTATGGCGGCTGTCATTGGGGTATGAGAGCCATACCCCGAGTTAGGAGAATGTGACATCTTGAAGATCTTAGTATTTTCAGGAGGGAGCGAAGCAATGACATAAAGAAGTGCGCAAAAGGTCCAGACCGAGATGTTTTAAGAAAAGAAATTCAGAGCACAGAAACCGGACAGAAATGAGAGTTTTTTTTTTTCCCTAGCTAGGTAGTATTTTCCTGTTTGGCCTTAGTGGGAATTGTTAAAATCTTGGGTCTCGAAGGCAATAGGCGTAGGCCGAACTAAATAAGAATCTTGAACAAATCAGAAACAAATGAGAGACGGGGCCTCCGGTGTATGATGTTTGTTCGTTTTTATCCCCACATGGCCCCTCCTCTAAGGGAGGAGGAGGGGGAAGATTGGGGCTGATCACTCTGTGCGCCCCATTGGATGACATATTTTGATATGCATAGAAGGTTAAACCAAGAGGCTGTTGATTATAGTTATCACACGATCTAACCATGTCAGAAAGGGCTAGTAAAGTTTTTTTGGGGGGGGGGGATATTCAGAGAGGTTATCATAATTCAAGTCCCCACGGCCCATCCTGTGTGGAGAGAGAAATTAGAGAAATTATTGCCGAGATCCAAAAAGAACGAATATTTTCACCTGAGAACTTCAAACGGCATTGTAAGAGCGAATAAAAGCCCCAAGTATGAATATATCAAGTATAGCTGACGATATATTGAACAATATGAATCCCCGTAACACATGTGACATTCCACTATGTTCATGTTCTTTCCTTGTAGCCACCAGTGCTAGTGTTCCTGTTGTCCTCGAAGTTGTTGCCACCCGAGTTTTCAGTTGGGGGTCTCCGCTGTGAGACATTTCCTATCCAACTTGGTGGAAAGAAGGCATCGTTATCTTCAAAATAAAGATGGTGGATCACACCAGAGTCTGTGGAGGTCCGGCGTTGATTCAGGTCTTCATGCGCGAGATGTTCAGTAGCAGAACCGGGATGCGGATGCGTATCGGACATCGACATTTCGAATAAGAGTAATAATAGTATTTTGTTACTGTACTGCGTGGGAGGGGTGTTAAACAAGGCAATCCAACGGTGAACTTGGACGTTGGGGAACTCCTTCAGGTCAGGTGCACCTTTTGGTTCGAGGTATATCTTGACGTCATGAAACAATTCCCTATACCAGCATTCACCTGTATTCTAGAAGGCTAACTAGATTGGGACAAAAAGAGACTAGGTATTATTATTATTATCTATAAAAGTATCTTTCTACCCAAATAAGCCAATCTACATTCTATAAATCTAGGATATATTATTGTTCCAAGGGTTGAGGGACCATTATATCTAGAGATACTAAACCAAGTTAAGGTTAAGGATATACCTGTAAGGTATAGAAGAGGAAATCAAACCAATTACACCATTCTATGTAAATCTGTAGATTCTAATAAAAATACAGACGTGGAGCTTAAATAGGTAAGTAGAGTAACCGATCAATTAGACAGCCGATAGTAAGCAGCCTTGAAGCTCCCGACCTCGGGAAACCCCGCTAAACCCCAATATCTTTTTCCCCCATCAACTTCACCAACAATCACAATGGCCGAACAAGACGAATCTAAGCGTTTCACACCCAAGGTAGCAATCGAGCTCGATCCGCCTAAGGACGACCTCATTTCCGTCGAGGAATTGGCCAAATGTGACGGTATGATCGCTTACCCCACGCCCTCACCGATTTCTCAATTCCGCATTCCTAAATGCGTCCAGCTCGACGATCATTGCTAATGTTTACTCTACCCGTAGGTACCGACCCTAGCCGCCCGACTTTGGTCGCTATCAAGGGTGTTGTCTTTGATGTGAGCCGGAATTCGGCTTATGGTGCCTCGGGTTCATATCGGGGTGAGTACAGCATCTATGTTATGAAAGGTATAATGAATAATCACACTGATGGTTCTTTTTTTCCCCCACTAGTATTCGCCGGCAAGGATGCCTCCCGTGCTCTTGCCTCATCCTCTCTGAAGCCCGAAGACTGTGTTCCTGAGTGGTATGACCTCCCGGACAAGGAAAAGACCGTCTTGGAGGAGTGGTATACTTTCTTCAGCAAGCGGTATAACATTGTCGGCAAGGTCGAAGGCGCCAAGAACACTTAAGGACTACACTACTATGGAGCAGCAGCCTTTACATGGATCGAATGTGTGACATTATATACCCAGTATGAGAAATGGACCAACAATCGAGTATCAAAGATCAAATCCATGCTTTTCATTTTCGAAATGGTGGTATCGCGTAGGTATAAAGAACAGTTCTTCCCTCGGATTGGGATAAATAATGTCTATACATTAAACAAGGTAACATGTAACATTCACGCCTTTAATTCCCCTTACGGGCCTTCCGCTTCATGCGCTTCTGTCCGATAATGCGGTTGCGCTTAGCGGCCTTGTCCTCGTCTTCATTCACATTCTCATCTTTGTGGCCCTTTCCATTCCCAGTCTTGCCACGCTTCGCGTCCCTTCCATCTCGACCATCTCGACCGTCTTTTCCTTTGCCACCACGAGTATCAGAGCGCTTCCTCTTCTGACCTCTCTCCCCGTCACCCTCAGAAGCATCAGAGCGCTTGGGCCTGGGCTCGCGGGATTTAGCCTGCAGCTCATTACGTCGTTTAACAACCTGGGCGTTCTCAATGGCAAACTCAACAACGAGGCTCTTTTTCTTGTCCCGGTCTTCGGGATCTTGGGCAGAAGGAGGAACTGCCATGGAGTGGCAGTTCAGCCAGCGCAGACTCATCAGCGCGTGACGGTGAGTGAAGAACTCGATAAATCCGTAACCACGACTGCGACCGCCACCAGTCTTCTCAGAGACCTTGGTACCCTCGCGAGTCTCGAAGACGACCTTGGCCTGGCGCACAATACCCATCTTCTTCTGTTTGCGCAGCTGCTCCAGTTCCTTCATCGTATCCCGGGAGCGCTGCTGCTCCTCCTTTGAGAGCGGCTGGCGTGTGCCTGCCTTGACATCCTTGGCGAAGTTAACGACCGACTCTCGGGCAAGCTGCTTCAAGTCCTTAGAGTTGATGTGACGGGGGAGGTTACGGATGGCGAGACGTGTGAGACTGAGGTGGAGAGCTGGGTTCTTCTTGATGAAGGTCTCGCGCTGCTTGTAGCTGGCCTCACGCATCTTGATTTCGGAGGGAGAGAGCTTCTTGTACAGCGGCGAGTTGGAGGGGATCGTACCCTCGCTGAGGAGGTACAGGCGGCGCTTGTCTGTGTCGCGGACCATACGGCGTGATACTCCCTCCTCTTCCAACTTGGCGGCTTGGCCCTTGCTCACGGCTCGTGCGACTTGTAGGACGCGGCCTTCCAGGGTGTAGCGGCCGCTTGGGTCGGAATTTTCATCTTGGAGGACGGAGTGCTTCATAGCGGTGTTTGACTTAGGCTTGTCCTTGTTCGTAGCCATGGCATCGGCTCCTCGGGGGGCTTCGCGAATGCATGTGTTGGCGTCGTCGGGCTTCCAGAAGCAGACGAATCCAGTGCCTCGAGGGCGCTCGGTCTCGTAGTCAAGGACCACACGTGCGTACCGTAGCGGCCCAAAGTGAGTTTTGAAGTGGTCGTAGAGGGTTTGATCTGTGGCGGTGAAGGGGAGGTTGCGAATGAAGATTGTAGTGGCATTTCGGTCATCCTCCTCGTCTGCCTCCTCATCATCCAAGTCGTCTAGTTCATCGAGATCGTCGTCCTCATCATCGTCTTCGTCGGAAGAGGTTTCGTCATCTGAGGGCTCTTCCAGAATATCCTCGGCATTTTCTATCTCAACATCACCAGACTCCTTCTCTTCCTTCTGCTCCTCCTCCTCCTCTTCAGCAACATCTTCCTTCTTGGTAGTTTCCCAAACTTCCTTCTCAACAGCCCAATCGACAGCGAGCTGACGTCCATCGATCTCCTTTCCGTTGATCATCTGCATGGCCTTCTCGGCATTCTTCCTGCCACGCATGGTAATGAAACCGAAACCAGAAAGTTTGCCATTCTTCTTGGGGAGGGTAACAAATTTGACTTTTCCAAAGCTGCGGAACAGAACATTCAGATCCTCGGGCTCCTTGATGCTCCACGGCAGATTGCGAACAATCAGTTTAGGTGGCAGACCCTGCCCTCTCTCCTCTTCCTTCTGCTTCTTGGACTCCCGCGATGCAGCAGTGGGGACACTGCGTCCAATCTTCTCATCAATCTCACGCTTACGAGACTCGGCGTAATCGACGCGAATGATTTTCCCGTCAAACTTGGACCCGTTGAATTCCTTCAGAGCGCTCTCCGCATCCTCGACATCGGCGAATGTAACAAAACCAAATCCCTTGGACACCTTTGTCTCTTTGTCACTGACAACAACGGCGTGTTTGATAATGTAGGATTGCGAGAAATGTTCTGCCAGGCTCTCTGTCGTGGCTGAGGTGGGTAGTGAGCGGACGAAAAGAGTTCTCTTGTTCTGTGCGGCCGAGGACTCGCCGGCGGGTGTAGTGGCCTCGACTTTGATTTCGGAGCTTTCACCGTCCGAGAGACGTCGTTTCTTGTGTAATTCAGCCATGGTAGCCTTGTTGCGACTGCAGTTTTTTTTTCAGCGGTCGAGGAAGAACAAAAAAATTAGCGGCAGAAAATTGAGGCAGATTGGCCCAGGCGGTGTGGTCTCCATCCAGATAAGCCGTAGCTTTATCGACTTATCATTGATCGCTCTGCTATTAACAACCTTGGAGCAACATATTGGGGGAGGAGATGGATCCCACGCGTCCAGAGAGTGGTATATCCTCTCGCTCTTCAAACTCCCCAGCTGTAGGTGCACCTTCAAGACCGAAAGTCCAACAGCCGAAACCCCAAGCCCTCGCGAACCGCCCTGGCACTTCTGCGATTCTGGTGTCAACGCGACAAAAGGGCAACCCCATCCTGACCCACATAAAGCTCCTACCCTGGGAGTATGCCGATATTCCCGCAGACTATGTGGTTGGCACTACAACGTGCGCAATGTTCCTCTCCTTGAAATACCATCGCCTACACCCCGAATACATCTACTCCCGAGTGAAACAGCTAGCAGGCAAATACAACCTCCGCCTTGTACTAGTGATGGTCGATATAGAAAACCATGAAGACAGTCTCAAAGAGCTGTCCAAAACATCAATCATCAACAATCTGACCTTGATATTATGTTGGTCTGCACCAGAGGCTGCGCATTATCTCGAGCTCTTCAAGTCCTCAGAGAAGGCACAGCCCACCGCTATTCGAGCCCAACAGGCCCAATCCTACAAGGAGTCGCTGGTGGAGTTTGTCACGGTTCCCAGAAGTATCAACAAGTCCGACGCTGCGAGTTTGATCTCCACCTTCGGCAGCTTGCAAAATGCCATCAATGCACAGCCAGAGCAGATCAGCGCCGTGCCGGGTTGGGGAGAGAAAAAAGTCCAGCAATGGTGCCATGCAGTCCGAGAAGATTTCAGAGTCGAGAGCACGAAGAGGGCATCTGCTTCTGCCACACAACGCCGGGCTCAACTGCCAGCTGTGAATGTGGATGAGAGACATGATCAGAATGTGGATGAAGAGGATGAAGAAGAGGCGATTCTTCGTGAAGTTTTAGCGGAAAGCAGGAAAACAGCAGCTGCGCAAGCTGCACAGCTTACCGAACCTCAAGCTGGAGGTAAACCAAATGAAGAAATGAGTGAGGGTATCGCAGCGGCACTTGCCAAGCTCAGAGACGATGCTGGTTGAGAGACGAGCTTGCTTGTCTTCACTACAAATCCAGTTTTGAACCTTCCCAAACTCTAGGGATTGGCCCCATTCTAACCTACCTTACTGCTGAGTACGGTAATTGTTCTGCAAATGGTCATCATCCTAGGGTAGTGGAAACGCAATGACATTCTTGCACATAGTGGTCATAGCTTGAACGAGCTGGGCGATTGCACGGTTGATATAGGTTGCCTATGTCCGAGACATGGATCCAGCTCACAGGAGCCACCTACTCCTAAGGGTATATATTACGTCTCTCACAAGCGTACCCTTCTTGGTGTGGCTGGGGATAATTTATTCCAATATCCAAAAGCTCACCGTTGTCGCCCTGTTTGTCTAACATAGGGTATCATGAAGATCCTTTCTTTGGGGCCAGCCTTGGATCTTTCTCATGGGGTTCCTTACTGTTTGCAACCTCACTGCCTTTCGCTGGCGGAGCTGTTTACCTCTCTTAAACTAAACTCTCTTTCGGTTCCATTGTCTTCTACCTAGTATATTGATAACCCTATTTTGCCTTCCAAATCCATCTCTTGCGACTCCTTCTTCACATGCCATGTTCCCCCTCATGTTAGAAATTTCCGCCTTCTCTTTCCCGGGGGTTATAGTTACACTCATCTTTCTCTTGGTCCTTGCCAAGCGATTTCCGCTTGTGTGTTCGCTCGGAGTCGAGGTGATATCCGAATAGCAAAATAATTGATCCTATACAAAGCTGACAAATCAATTGCTTACTCATCAGGTACTGGCCCCGTTGATGAGGTCGGTGAACTCATCCCATCACTTGATGATTAGGCGTTCTCCCTGCCAAGGTATCTGGGCGCAAGCGAGATTTAGAATGCTATCAACATGTCTGTTCGGTCGGACCATCCAAAGCATCGCTCAAGGGTCCTCCTGAGGTCAAAGCTAGGATGCAGAACTTGCAAGTAGGTGCTAGCTTCCTTTTTCCATAGACAGAGTTTGATATTGAGCATGTCGTAGAATTCGACGGGTCAAGTGCGGGGAAGAAAAGCCTCGCTGTGTTCGATGTACTAGTACAGGCCGCAAGTGTGACTTTGAAGACACACAGTCCACTTCCACAATCTCGATTATCACCAACCCCTTAACACTATCACCAAACAGCAACACGGTGTGGCGAGAACGACGTGCATTTGCCTACTATTTCGAATGTGCTGCCTCCTCTATTGGTGGTGGATTGGATGTTGATTTTTGGCGCACTGTTGTCCCACAGGTTTGCCGCTATGAACCTGCTGTGTGGGATGCCATCATCACCATTAGTGCGCTATTTGAGCGTCCCCAACAATGCCCGGATCCTGTGCTACAACACCATGATAATTCTCTCTCTCTCAATAAAAACCGCCAAGACGCCTTGAGCTGGTACTCGCGCTCGGTATCTGCTGTTCGCCAGCGCATCGAGCAGGGGAGCGTAGACGTCTTTGTCGGACTGATCAGTTGTGTGCTTTTCATCTGTATTGAGGCCATCCAGGGAAATGCAGACGGGGCGGTGCAGCTTTATCGTCAAGGCGTACAGCTCATTATCGCTTTGCGTCCCCAAATAGCATCTGCGGCTGCCAGTAAAGCCTCATTGTTGGAGGATACTATTATCCCGATCTTCGTCCGTTTGGGGGCATTCGCTCTTACCGCCGGTGGGGCTTCTGTGACCTCTTTGCTACAAGACACTGAACATGCCTCGACGGAAAAGTTTGACTCGCTCAAATCTGCTCGGGAGGCGATCGTGGTCTTAGCTATAGAGATCTCACTCTTTGAAACCGCTTGCACCAAGCACTTAATCCAGGGTCATGCCTCCCATGTGCCCGAGGACTTCCATACTAGTCTATTCATTTTAGTGGCCAGATTGAGGAACTGGCGTATTGCCTTTGATAAGTTGATGACAGTTCTTCGCGCCAAAGACATTTTATCGCTGCAACAGATTGGTATCAGTGCCCTTCTGTTGAGCTATCATGAAATGTTGTATGTCATTCTCGAGACCTGCACATCATTGTCATTAATGCAATTCGACGCTTATCTACCAAACTTCCAAAATATTGTTGAACAATCTGTCATTGCGCCCAAAGCTTCGGTGCGACCAGACGGCACCCAGCCACCATTTACATTTGACCTTAATATTGGTCTTCCGCTTTGGTTTACCAGTCTTCGATGCCGCGAGCCGCGTACCCGACGCGCGGCATTGGCTCTACTCCGTCAAGCACCCTCGGTGCAAGGGTTTTACCAGTGCTCAATGTGGGCGGCTGTGGGCCAAATCATCATGGAGCTAGAAGAATCACACGCAATGGCAATGAATGCAGCCCATCATACACCCAAATCTGGTCAACTGGAGTCAACAAACGGACCAATTCCTAGCTTCGAACTTGCCACAAGCTCATATTCTGCTCATGCGGATATGGGAGCGAGAATACCAATAGCACTGCTTATCCCAGAGGAGGTGCGCATTGGACCCATTGCTGCTTTTCGGCCAATGGATGGTTTCCCCCCTGGAACCATAGAGACAGATATTGCGAAGTGGAACCGGGGCCCTGATCAGGTCTTTCTGCGGTATTCACGAAACGAGCGCGGTGTGGCTGGCAATTCTTGTCAGATGGTGTACGAATACGTTCCTCTTGACTTTCGATCATAGTATCCATTCGTTTGATGTGAGCTGGGTGTATTTTCGATCAATTTGACACAGAGAGTCCGCACTTGCAGGGCAACTGGTCTTCACCATTCTCCAACCTCTAGTACATAAGATTATATCCATTTGCTTTAACTAATATTCCTAGCTGGTCCCTCCACATACGGCCTACATTTATAGAGCAGGGTATTCCAGCTTTGAATCTCCTATCTTTCGGGAAACGGCAGAAGTCGCAGTTGTAAAAACTAGTACAATTCTTAATTTAAGCATCTTCCTGCAAACCATTTGGCACCAAAACTTTCACGATGAAGGTGTTTAGAATAATCAAGGGTCGATTGTGATGGGAGTTGTATGTGCTACGTAGAGCTCAATGGATTTATTTGAGGCGCAACTTTGGGAGATATTCATGTAGCTTTGAAAGCGATTATCTACATCTTGACCCTGTTTGATCAAGCCAGGCTTCTTACAAAATACATATACTGCCATTGTTCCTTTTTTTATCCATCATCATCAGAGTTACATTGTGCGGCAACTACTATCAAGCCTCATCCTGCTTGGAAATTCCCAGTGTAAGTGTGATTTTATTATGTCACTTGGCATTTTAAGCAAGCTACCTTATGGTATACTGGAATAACCGCAGTTGCTGATTTATGAGAAGGTTCCAACCATCTGGCCACCTGGGCTGGCAGCCTAATGCTCTAGCTCGCTAGTCTGCTGTAGCATTTAGAAAGTGCTTTCCTACCAAATCAGCTTCGTGGTGTATTCTAATTTGTATCTGGAAGGCGTCTCAAGTCTACTTTAGCCAAATTGATGACCTGAATGCAAAGAGCACCTGGAGCGTTGATTGAAGTTCAAAAGGAGAAAAGGTCTTTATCCCTGGTCAATGAGTATTTATAGTCAAATATAACAAAGAGAATGAGAAAATGAGGTTCATGACCGCATAATTCCGACTGCAGTTATATAACAGAACACCCATTCTTGTGCTAATTGCAAAGAGGCCCAATAGAGCCCTTACAAACGACGGCTCGTTCGAACCTATGCCGTAGGCCCAGCTGCCCATTGGGGACCCTTTTCAGCAGTTTTATATCTTCTACTTCCTATCTTCTGATCTTAAATCGTTTGCTCCCGCTAAAATCCTGACAAATACCATAATTATGAAGAACACTGAGATTTGCTGATGTTCTGTGGAACTTTAGGTATAACCTGACTATAAATTACCTTCTTGCAGCACCTGTTCTCCTTTTCTTTTCCCAGTCCACATCCAACCACTTCATTCCTTTTCTCAATCCTTTCCATCCACCTCAATCCGGACTTCCTACTTTGCGAATTAACCCTCCCTACGAATTCAAATCAATCTCTAAGAATGAAAGAAGTACATCCCCTTGCCCTTGCCGCTTATAGCGCATCTGCTGCCACATTGGTCCTATGCGCCGCGGAAACGTGTCGCAGGACTGCCATGACCTTACTTCGAAGGTTAGCCGCGGACCATTTGTCGGACATGGCTCAAATTGAGAAAATGGAAGCTATCTGAAGACCCTCGGTGCATATGGAATACAGTTCATAACTGATTACACACTCGCGCTCGAAGCGAAGACTTCGGGAAATTCATTCATGAGCTGCTCCACCATTCGAGCTCGAGTGGATATAGGAGTTGCTATGATTGCGATCGATATGTTGACGAGAACTTCATCTTCTTCGATGCCGCCGTTAGCCCCTGGGTGAAAATCCTTTGTCCGCTTTTGGTTCATTGTCACATACTCACCATATATATTATTGGGACTTCATTCAAGATTGGGTGACAAGACGCCACACTGGACTGCCTATACCAACGTGGCGTGGTAACCCTCGTTTTATATGAAAGGCGTGATGCGAGAGATAACCCGCCGCCAAAGGACACTAGGTGTCTCTAACATTTAGATCCTTAAGTGGAAGAGAATCGATTTACTATAAATTTACTCCTCCCATCTATTCTTTCTTTTTCTTTTCCTAAACCCACCTGGGCTAATCATATCTGAAATCTCTTTATTTCCCATCACTGATATATCTATTCAATGAAAAATTTAACTTGATCGAAAGATAGAACAAGGTACGTGTCGCACTGTTGAAAACTCTGTGGATATGCTCTCACACATCAATCATTCTCAAATAAATGTTAACTCATGACTGAAAATGTATAGCGAAATCAATACGAGGAGTTGATAGCTCGTCCAAGAGCGTTATCCTCCCGCGAGGCAGAATTGAGAGTTGCCCTTGACACGAACATGACCTCTATGAGGAGTAACAAGAAGTCATTTTTGTGACCCTATGAATCTGGCCCATGAACACGACCTCTCAGCTGTAGGTAGGATCGCGAAAGTGGAGGCCATCCTAGAGGAACTGAGAGTTCAAGCACTCCAATTGACCGTCGAGTACGTCGAGCTCTTGCTCGATCAGCTCATCAATCACACATAAGCCACACTTGTTGTTGCTCCTTTTTGGAGCTTGCTTCTTAGCATCTTAGCACTCGGGTTGCTTTATGCAATTACCGTTCCTATGGATCAGGGGCTTTCTCTAAATTTTCCAATAGTAACTTGGTAGCGACATTATGTGATAAATCAGCCCCAATCACGAAGGCCACCCTAGATGCTAACGTCTTGTAGGCTGTTGGATGGAAGATGGAAGATGATAGCAAATTTCCCCTAAAAGTTTCCTTCTCTTTCCACTTACCAGGAGCCTTTCTTAATTATTCTTCCTACCGCTTAAAAGTCCCCCCTACCTTTTAAAATTCACCGAAGATGGACAGAGTATATGTGTGATACCCTACACGAATCCTTTCAAAGAATCTTAAATAGAAGTGTTGGAAAATATGTAGACCTACTAGCTCGCTGGCTTGAACATGCTGAGCAATTGATCTCTCAAGAGGCAGGGCTCAAAGTAGCACTTCAAGTTAGTGACCATGGGGTTTCATTAACAGATTCTTTTGTTCCCCCAATTGTTTTATTTTTTTCCTTTTCTTGTTTGGTATAAATTTGCTCCTTCCATCGATTTTCCTCTTCTCCTTCTCAGCCCACATCCCACCCAATTTCAATCAACAGGGTCTTGATTTACCTTCAACTATCTTAACCACATACCTCCCACGAAGAATTCCGAATTCAAAATTCGTCTTCTAAGATGGATGAAGCAGCTGTGGTAGGTCCCGAGAGAAGTCCTTTGAATAACCCTCACATATCGGTCTCTCCAACACGATAATACACTGGTAATTTTTAGGTAGATCAGCATGCTGAGTTAATCGAGCGAGACTCATCATTGGCCATTCGCGAGGCTCTTTTTCAAGCGGCCCTCATGGCTAACATGAATGCCATAAATACCAACGAAAATGAACTCCGACTCTTACTGACTTTTAGCGACCAACAAGACTGCTATTTGAACTCGAAAATTGAGCAGATGAAGGCTCATTTGGAGGAACTGAGGGCTAAAAGCCTCCAGTTGAGCACTGATTACGACCACGCTTGTGCTCAGCGCTCAGATATCGCGGAATTTATCCATGGGCTACTTACCTCTCAGATTTGAGCGAATACCCCCGAGGCAGTTATGGATCCAGCCTCATTATGTGTGAAATCCTTGTTTCACAGTTACAATCACTTCTAGTATAGCACGGTATGACAGACTGTAAATATGTGGTGTGGGACCGTGAGCATCAAGACATACACTGGGTAGAACTCGAGCTGATATCATAGCATAGATACACACGACCTTTTTGGACTTCATTCAAAACCACCCACGTGGATGTGATGCCCGACATGACTTAGTGGCACATCCTGATACGAACAGAAGATGCGATAAATCTGATGGGTTGGTAAATTCAGCTCCTTATGGAAGGGTTATGACCTACATTTTACAGTTCCTTTGGTCTATCGTAGTCGTTGACTGGAATAAAATGTCTTTTATTTATTTCCTCCTGCCATCTATTTCCCTCTGCTCCTGGTTAACCCACATCCTCGCTTCTTCCAAACATTTGGGTTTTCTTCTTCTATTCTTCCCTTTCAATCTCAACTTTATTGCATCAAATCCGATCTCCCAAGATGAGCAAAGTACTTATAGCACACTAAGCAATCCTTTAGATAACTCTCACCCATCATTCGCTTCAACCTGAATGTTAATTCAAATCTGAGGATTTCTAGGTGTGCTGTTGCTAGCCACGCGTTGGCTAATCCGGAGAGTTGGCCGTTATAAGTGGACTCTGTATATTGCTATTTTGCTCTACATCTTGGCACAGGGATTGATGATATACTTCCGTCAGCCCAACATGAATGTTGGCTACCAAGTGATGTGTCAAGTATTCCTGCTATCGGTGGTCCACAGTTCATTCTTGTCGAGAACTTAGCCTTGGAAATTCCAAATGTGGGCTCTGACCGCATGGCTCAGAGGGAAATAAATGACGCGGCGGATCCTCTCCCTGCCACTGACCTTGCGGCTTCCAGGGTTCCTGCTGATGAGCAGACCCTATTGGTCTTCTGTAGGGGTCTTCTGTAGTGTTCCGCAAAGCCCACAAATGGGCCCGGACCCCAGGCCCAAAGCCCAACCAGCAGTTATATTCTGACCCTTCTACTAATTATATAGAGTTTAAATTCAGAATTTGTAATTGCTATAGCTATATAAGTATATATTCTAATTTTAAATAAAAAGTAGAAGTTGAGAAAAGGTTAATATTAACATTTTGATCTAGGTATATATTTTGGATCTAGACGGGAGTACTACCACTTTCTAAGTAAATATCTATAATTTATAAGTTGTTTAATTAACGCGTCTTTTCGCGATGTTATACGTGATATATAGGGTAATTAAAAAAGTCACGTTTTATGGGCTATAGGCCCCCATTCAAAGCCCAGTGGGCTTTCACCCCGGGCCCATAGCCCACCGGTGGGCCTAAGGACCGGGCCCAAAACCCAACCCATTAGTGGGTTGGGGCGGGTTGGGCTTTAGGCTTTGTGGGCTTTGCGGAGCTCTAGTCTGCTGTAGCGCCAGAAATATAATGTCAGCTACTATAAGTGGGGTACGTCGCTAGTACACCAGTCTAGTAGAGATACCCCACTGCCCAAATGACAGTATCAATCTCTCAGCCTCGCCCTTGACCACAGTTCAGACACAATGCTAGGTGACCACAGCGACCCAAGCAGATGTGCGGTTCGAATGACAACTAATTCAACTCTTCCACGGCTTTCTTTTCCTGACGGATCAGGCAGACACAAAAGAGCGGAGGGACTCCGGATCTCACGACATCCCATCTCCGGTGGAGAAACTCGTCTGCCAGTACGATGGAAGTGTGGAGGTTGTTAGAGCCGGAACTCTCGCAGCACTGGTGGAAAATCTGACGCGTCATGATAATCTCAATGGCTTCTTCAACCGGGTATTCTTCACCACTTATAGGCATTTTCCCTCTGGACCAGAGCCTTGAACTCCTTATCGATCGATTTGACTGCTCGCCTCCCATATTAAACGCCACCAAGACTGCAGACTGGTCAAGCCACACAGAGCCACGGATCCAATTACGCGTGATAAATGTTTTGAAGCAGTGGCTCGAACATTTCTGGTCTGAGCCAAAAGGCATTGGTACAAATCGAAATATGCGAATACTACAGTCATTTGCAACGCGCGCCACGGACCCCACCGGGACAAGCACACAGCAACTTCTCACAATTATTCAGCGCCGACTTGCCGGTTTCGATTGCAAGAGAAGATCACTGTTTGACTAGATAGATAATAGGCTCCGAAAAGATGTCTACACTCTCATACTAATTGGTTTCACTCCGATGTACGACTAGATTTTCTGACTCGTCAGAGGTCCTAACAAAAGACGCAGTGTGTTCATCAAAAACCGCGCGATAATACGGAGGGTTAAAGCTGCAACCAGACTATACATCATGGAATCAGTTCGATCGATCAGGAATGACTTCCGGCGTAAGATGCACTTGCGGTGAATATGAGCTCCTTTGGCCGTAATTTCTTACGTCTTAATCCGGGGTTTGGGCAGTTGATGTGATGAGTGGTTTTGACTGTCTATCCTATTCTCCAGAATTAGGTTGCAGCAGACCCTTCCCGAGCTTGTTTATATTCATCTTGGGATACACAGACACATAAGAAACTCCGGGGCTCGGACGTTATTAGCATGGCCGAGCATGAGAAGCATGGGATGACCCCGACGCTTTAGAGGCCTCTGTGCGTAGCTACCAAGAATTCATAGTATCATTGGTGCTTTTGTGTGTTCTAAACTATGTTGAATGGGATTTGATATGCGTACACATGTGTCTGGTGCTGAAATAAAAAACTTGGATCTAATAATGCATCGGATATGATACGAAGACGTATTAATTGAGCTCCGATGAAGTATCATTTTGTGTATAAAATATCAACATTTGCCAGGTCAAACATCATAGGTCGATAGTCAGCCCTAATTAAGGAGCCAAGCATGACAATGCGCTGCCACCAAGTGTTTCGATTTGTTTTCTTTGTATTAGCATCGCTCGGCAATCCATTACCTTCATATACATCGAAGGAAGCTCAAGATGTCCCAGATATCTTCAATAAGTTATTCAACACATCCACAAGTTGTGATCCCTTCAGCACGGACATATACCAAGAGCTATATCAGCTCGAAGCCAAGATATCAGACATCGCCACAGGCAAGATTAAGCCAGTCTCAACAATTGAAGAAGGCCTCGCAGCCTTTGCCTCAATTCCATACACCAAAAACCGAACAATCCTCCAAAATGTCATCGACATAGTATCCCTAGGTCTAGTCCCGACAAACATCATCGACATCCTCAACGGCATAACAAATCACGAAATAAACTCCATAGCCAACAACAATACAAAAAACCCAAGTCAACAAATCTACCCAACAAGGTCCTTCTGGGACGCACCCTACGACAACCCTGAAGAAACTCTTCGCAGCGCAATCCACATCCCCCCAACATTCTCCTATGGCAAAAGCAACAAAATTCCCATCCTCCTGGTCCCAGGAACCGCCGACCCAGCCGGCAGCACCTACTACTTCAACTACGCGAAGCTCTTCACGGCAAACCCACACACAGACCCAGTATGGGTGAACATCCCGGGCAACTCTCTAGGCGACATCCAAAGCAACGCAGAATACGTCGCCTACGCAATAAACTACATTTCAGGAATCTCACAGCGTTCCATCGGGGTCCTGAGCTGGTCGCAAGGCAGTCTAGACGTGCAATGGGCGCTGAAATACTGGCCTTCGACCCGAGCCGCGGTAAGTGACTTCATGGCTGTGAGTGGTGATTTCCACGGCACGCTTGTTGCGAGTCTCTGTATGCTCGCCAAGCCGTTTTGTTCGCCAGCTATGCAGCAGCAGGGGTATGATGCAAGGTTTATTCGGGCTCTGCGTGGTAAGGATGGGGATTCCGCGTTCGTGCCGACGACGAGCGTGTACTCTGGGTATGATGTTATTATTCAACCACAGAGTGGGGGATGGGCTTCTGCGGCACTGGGGGATGTGCGTGGGGTTGGGGTGTCGAATGTGCAGGTGCAGATTGCTTGTGCGGGACGTGCTGCCGGAGGTTCTTATTCGCATTCGGCTATGTTGGTTAATCCATTGGCGTATGCTTTGTTTATTGATGCTTTGGTTCATGATGGGCCTGGGCGGTTGGAGAGGGTTGATCTTGATGCTATTTGTGGGGTTTCGCTTGCGCCTGGTTTGGATGTGAATGACTTTTTGGGAATGGAGGCTGTGTCGAATGTGCTTGGGGTGCTTGATTTGTTGTTGTATGGGTATAATGGAAGTGAAGAACCGCTACTTAGGGACTATGTCTATCATTAAGTGAGGTTGGTATGTATTGGGTGTTAGGTTAGGTAAAGGTGATGGATTACGGATTTGGGGTATAAGGTGACGCTATATTCCGTATTCACCTCAAGGAGAAATATAGGCCCATACCGGACAGGGCTCGATGATAAATGTACAAGGCCAAATGATTCCATTGGGTATTATTGTGCGGATCTCTAAAAACTCCAAGTCCGTAGAGATCATCACGGCAACAAAAAGCATACCAGGGAACCTCCCCGACGCCAGCCGGCAAGTGGCGACATAACAATGAGTATGAATATGAAGAAAACAAAGAAACAAAATAAGGTGGATATAAAGACCCGGCAAGCAGACTGAACAAACCTTGTAAATAGCAGTTCATCGTAATTCGGGCACTCCTTTTCATGGCCACAGCTGGCTATACGAAACCGCCACCCAGGGAATGGACATCACGGCACAACGTATGTAGACAGGGACACGGCATGCAAGGGAGCAACTCGAAATGGGAGTCATCAAATCTGGCCAAAAGAAAATGATAAATGGAAAGAGGGCATTTATGTAGGCTTTTCACATCCAATGCGGCCCAAGAGAGCTTTCCGCTCACTCGGATCGAAAGGAACACGACCACGGCCCCGCGCGCGCACCGAAGCAGTGCCGTTGGACCGCCGACGATTCAAGCCTGGGGTGTTTCCGGTTTCCAGTGCGTCAGTAGGAGCACCATCCCTAGCAGCTAAGTGTGCAGGGACGTGTGATGCGGTCTGGTCTCCCACTTCCGCTTCGTATTCATCTTCTTCGTCGCTACGGGTGTCTTCGGCGTTACGGCCACAAACCACACCGTAGGCAACACGGACAATCATGCTAAACCATACAATAGACAATCCCTCGAGAATCAACAGGAGAGACAAGAACATCCATTTGAGAGTGGGGTTGAAGCAGATGGGGTTGTCCAAACTGAAGTATGGTCCAAACATATATGCGAAGGCATTCGGGGCCTCCGCTGAGATGAACTCGCTTGTTGAGCCGGTGTAACAGCCATAAGTGAGTTCACGGGGGAGATCATAGTAAACAGACCAGCACACCATGGGATAGATCATGTGTCGGGTAATCAACCATGTGCCCATGAAGAGGCCAAAGCCAATATTGCACGCTGTTTCGAACTTAGAGTATTTGAGGACCTTTGCAGACTGGGAAGGTATTAGTAGCTGTTTAGGATCACTTAACGAATAGTAATCGACGAACCGGTAACAAGAAATCCACAATATCCATGAGACAAAGCACCACATTTGAGACATTGTACATGGCGTAAATGTAGGCAGAGCTCAAGAGAACACTGGTAATAATGTGGTGGGAAAGCATCTGGAAATGGTCCTTCCGTCTCTCTTCCACGTGGATCACGAAGATCTGCTGTACGAGGAATGCCAGCTCAACGAGAAGATACCACTTCATCAAACCAGACAAAGGACGGGCGGGCCACTGTGACCACATCGCGGCGAAATCGCCCCAATAGTATGAGGTCTTCCAGAGGTACTGCAACGAAGAACCAGCAGTTAGTTATATATTCCCAGATAGATATCTGCGGGCTGAACGCACCAATCCAACTCCCCAAATGAACGAATAGTACATAGCTTGCCAACCCTGCTCAGCGATGCGAATCGACTGCTTGCGCTTTAAACCACAGGCGCGGGCCAATGGTTGCATGAACCATTCAATGGCAATAGCACGGATACCGGTGAGTGCGATAGCAGCACTAATGACGAAGTAGACATCGTTCCAGCCCTGCACGTATGAGTTCGAGGATTTGTTATAATAGGACAATTGGAAGAATGGCTGGGTATATGGGCGGAGCGAGGGGTAGAGGTTATGAAGAGCCAGCAACATAGCCAGGATGGTCATGGAGATTCCTGTAGAGAAGCACATTGGTATTAGCGCTACTAGTATTATCAGGATGTGGGGATTTCGCATATGTCGGGGATTTAAATTAGGAGCGCAGTGACTCTATCGGGTACAGCCTGTGTCTTCATATCCATATGAATCCAAGGATTGGGGTGTCTCTTCATACCGATCTGGTTGGCAACCACCCATTCACGGAACGTGGTCTCCTTGGCCGGACGTAATCCACTCGGAGAGGAAACGTAGGCATTGCGCGCCTTCAGCTCTGGTAAAGGCTGCGATGGCATAACTGTGTCTGCCATGGTGGAGAGAACACCAATAGTGTGGAGGATATTCGAAATTCCACGGAGGGCCGTGGGAGAGGAGCGAGGGCCGGGAGTCGGGAGAGTCGAGAACCGGGAAGCCAAAACACGATCAATGCCTAGATCGATGTGGGACCTGCCTCATCTGAGCCTTATTTACTTTCTAACTTGACTCGTTCAACCAGGAACGTGAAAAGCGACTGTATGAAAGTGCAAGAGACCAATTTGTAGAAGAAAAGGAGGGAATAGAGAGGGGAACGTGGTTCAACTTTCGTTTCATCTCTTCGCGACGATCATCGCTCCACTCACCGCCTCGTCAAATGTTGAATGTCCAGATTGATGATTGGAGGTGTACAAGGTGCATGCACTTTAGTTTAAGGTCTATCTTGGATTGATATATACAACATACAACATACATAATTTTAGGTTGGATTCCGTATAGGGAGTGTCAACAATCTACCATTTCCGGTCTATTTACACTTCTTTAAACGAGTCTATGTCTTGGCATGTTGAAAAACGGGACAATAATAGATATGTTGTATGTATGTTGCACGATGTATATTAAGAGACATATTCATTCTAAACCCTCTGTAACATTTCGCACAAAATCATTAGCATTGACCCCTAATTGAGCCAAATCAATTCCACCCTGCCCAGCCATCACCCGCGACATAGCCCTAACAACTTCTTCCTCCTCCCAAATATTGTTGAGGATCTGCTCCCCACCTTCTCCAGCCCGTTGAGTGGGGTTCTCGGCAGTAACCATAGTCCGCCAATACAAATCATCTCGATTCTTCAATGTCGAATCTCGAACTACCGCGTTGCGAGTAACGCTCGCAGCATGGAGTTTTGTGTTTGCGCTCATGAGCGTCTGAACGGCCATCGACACCGCCTCGTCAACCTGCTCGACCGTGGAGGGCGGCTTGAAAAAGAACCGGTTAGTCGCGGAGAGCCAGAGCACAACCGAGCAGATCACATCGCAGATCACGAAGGCTAACGGTCGCAGGAGCGTGATATGGTGGTAGATGCCGGAGGGCGGTGTCTGGCCCGCGCGCACAGAGCGTGGCGCACCCTGGATCACGTCGTAGGTGGCCATAATGTAGATATCGATGGCAGCGAGGACAAGCCCAGCTATGGTGAACTTTGCGCGCCACCGGGAGGCCTCGCGCCCTGCGATGGGCGCGGATGTGGCCACGCCTAGGAGCAGCAGGTGCCCTAAGTGTGGTAGCAACACATGAAACGGGAGGTAGTACATGAAGTATGTGTAGAGGTTGTCGAAGGAGCAGTATTGGCACGAGACTAGGGCATCGGGGCCATATGTCAAGTATACCTTGCGGGCACCGAGAGAGGTGAACTTGGACTGGAGGAGGTTGTCGGCTTCGGTGAGGGAGTTATCTGGCCGAAGCCGGGCGAGACGGTTGAAGATGACATCGGTAGGGGTGTTTAGACGAGAGCGAGTCTGAGAGAAGATGTTGGGTTCGGGCGCGTGGGGGTTGAAAGGTAGGCTTAGAAGTAGGAAGAAGACGATGCCACCGAATAAGATGTTCAGCGCGCGACCGGGCGCGGCAGGGAGAGGACGCGGCGGTGGCCGACTCGCAATAGATACACGGAGACTTCGATAGGCGGTGATTAATCGTGGGAGTATGACTGGGCCGAAAAATATGAGGAGTGATTTGACGCTATTCACAGTCAGGATAGATTGAAGATGTAGAGAGCTTCAAGACCTACGTTCCCCAGGAGATTGCGATTGTAGCCATATTTGCTAGAATATAGACCTTACTTCATCGGAATCTGGAACAGGTTGAATTGAGTTTCGACGAAAGAAAGGTGTAAGAGTGTTCGAATGTCCAACATACAACATATGTAGCTTCATTGAAGTCGGGGCCAAACGTGGGTCCGCACTGTCCCTTTGTGGAAACTGCCCTCAGCCATCAATTACTGTTTCTTAACCTACTTCCCCCTTCGAATCTACTATTAATAGCGCACACTGCGAGTGATCTACCATAAAAACGATACGTCTCAATTAGATCTGTTAATCACTAAAAAGCCAAAGCAAAAGACCAGGGGAATAAAACAGCGCCGAGTGCGCCCATCGCAATAACGCAAGATTTCTGATTCAATCAACGCGAGTCGTTCAAAACAACCCCATTTTCGACCCAGTTGACCAGTCAACTAGATCAAACCATGTGGCCCGAGTACAGAGCAGGGTGGTGTGCGAGGTCAGGAGGACGGATCTCCGCAGAGTCGCGAGAGTATTTGGAGGAAGCAGCGTCGTTCTCCTCAACCAGGGTCGGGTTCATGGGCTTGGAGATTTTGAGCGGGAACCGGCCAGTGAGACGCTGTGTGGCACGCTTGACTGGGTTTTGGCGGGTGTATGTGGGCAGAGTTTCCTCACGCTTCACGCTCAAATGGAGGGTGCGGTGGCTGCTGGTCCGGCTCATTGCCTTTTGCGGTGCGACGGCGCCATCTACCCGCACCTGGCGGGCACTGACGCCGGTCTCCGGATCGCTGAAGATGAAACTCTGTTTGGGGGGTGGGAAATGGGTTAGCATTGGGTCTTATAAGGATATACATTGGGTGTTAGGAAGTTTTGATTTCAAATACTTACTGCTACAACATTCACCACGCTAATGATCATTGCCAGGACACCGGCTGATATTATGATTCGCCAGAAAGTCATTCCAATGGTTTCTTGGGTCATGGCCTTGGTGTTCAGGGTACCCAATGTCGCGACACCCAGGATCATCATGATCCCGCCGAGAGAGTAGAAGCTAGATTCTTGTCCGAACATCGGCCAATGGTTGTCGAAATAGCTTTGGAGGACAGGGAGCTCCGAGATGATCATGAAGACTGCCAACGTTAGCATTTATATCACAAACATGGAAGGATTATACTTACGGCTGACCAGAGCCACTACGGCATGGGTCACAGCCTCGAAGAAAAAGAAGCTGTTCAGCATGTCGATTTTGGCCAACAAGACTGCACAAGCAGCTATAAGGTCCATAAAAGTGATAATGTTGAGTACGCGAATGACGTTCAGGATCACGTACCCTGGACCGGCCAGGGATTCACGCAAGCGAGTCATCATGATTGAGGCACAGGCCTGTTTTTGCACTTGTCAAGAATGGCAGATACTCGCTTTCGAGGATGTATAGAAGATTTTCTGTTAGCAGACGTGGGGGGAGGGTTCGGATTAAAAGAGGGAGAAAGCGACTGTCCAGCAGAAAGCTTGATATTCCAAGAAAGAAATGGGACAATGCAATCGGACGAGATCAACTCGAGGGTAAGAAAAGAAGAAAGAAAAACAAAGAAAAAGAATAGGAAAAGGGCGAATGGGGGCGACAATGAAGAAAGGCATCTATGGAAGAATGGCCATTGAGGTGCCGCAGCCTAGATGTATACTCCCGACAAAGGCGATAGTACTTTTTCTAACAATAGACTTGAAACATCAGGATCAACCGCAAAAATGGCATGTATCTAATTAGAGTCCGAGTGAAAGAGATCGGCAGGGTTCTTCACCCCATCTCTGCAGTGGGAGAGATATGCTACAATACTGCAGGTGTTTCATTGTTGCAATCTAGGCAAGAAATAGGCATATTTAAGCGCAGAGATCGGGGTTATAGCCGGAACATGCCTAATTGCCTACACATCTGCCATTGGGATCTCAACTAGGGACTGATAGTAATCAAATGATTGGTTATTAGTAGAGGATACTCGACCATGATGAAACTAGTGGGCGCCTACAAGTCGGCCGTCTTTTGCTCCGTAATTCCCGTGAGTTTTAGAGTTTTTGTTCTGCTTGCATCAAACATGCCTTACTGCCTGATGAGTATAGCTCAAAGTGTTTTAGATCATACGTGTATCAAGGGGATCTGGCGAGATATTTGAAGGGCAAAATACGCCGTAGGCAGTGGGCATTGAGGCGAAGCGCCAGGGTGAAGTAGAAAGCCAAAGTTGAAACAAGATAATAATAGAACCCAATCAAAGTCAGCACATAGTCGCCGATAATATAATTCAGAATAAAATACCAAAGAAATACTCTAATAATCCAATCAAGAATCAGGAATATCGAGAGGAAGTGTATACTGAAGTACTCCGTAGATGAGTGGAACCCTTGTGATTCGCTGGATCCTAACCCCTCCAAACTTTTTTCTCTCACCCTCTAAACATTTCGCGCCCCCAACTTCTTCTCATACTCTCGGGATAATACCATATAAACAATATGACTCGGGGTAACCAACGTGACAACGATCGGGCCAAGGCCCTGAAGAAGGCGGGCAACACAGTTCGTCTTATCCTTCCCCCTCCTCTTTATTCGTACTGACCGTTCCTACAGAAGAACAAGAACACCCAGACCGGTAGCGAGTTCGCCAGAAGCAAGGAGGATGCTGCTGCCATCATGCGCGAGAAGCAGAGGAAGGGTGTGTATCCTCGAATGCGCTAGACGTCCAACCCACGCTATATGACTGGCTTGCTAATCGCTTCTCTTCTACAGCGGATGAAAAGAAAGCCGCCGAGGCTGCAGCAGGAGGAGGCAAGAAAAAATAATCTGCCTCAATCCTTCGATCCAACCCGTTAGTCAGTCTCATCTCCCTCCACCTTCTTCGCGATCGCCCGAAAGAGACGACCCACCGAGCAGCATCGCAAAGAGTACTAGGAATGAAAAACGGCGCTGGATTCACGGATAAAATTGGAACCAACCGCCTATGCCCAAATTTCAACCCGGGGGCTGGGTGTCTAGCGAGGCGTTTATTTGAATCTCATTGGCGTTCATCACATATTTAGCCCAAGCATGTATACCAAAGCGTTAACCAAACGAGGCAACGACACATGAGAAATATCACGGAGGTGCAATTTTTGGTGGTAATCGTAAACACGTAAACACATATATACATTCATATCACATCCGGTTACGTATCTTTCGTTTGGCCGTCTACGACCCAATATCCTCTCGCCTGGGCCAGCCAGGTCCGCCATGACTTCTTCTGTCGACTGTCTTCGGCCATCTGGGAACCACGAGATCTAGTGTCTTGATCGCAGTACAACAGCATGGTATCTTCAATCACGCTTTCAAGCCCAAATTGCCTCGATGCTTGGTCGACAAACGTCCAAAGGCTCTCGCCTTCCCATCCAACGTTAAGCGCAAACTTGACCACTCTCTCAAGAGCATTCACTTGGCTCTGTTGCTCTGGGATATTGCTCAGCACATAGAGACCGAAGCTCCAGCCTGATATATCGCCTGGATTAGCCAAGCACCAAGCAATGACCCGTTCAACAACTGGCTGGGCCGAATAGGTTTCCCACGTTAATTGCCCAGCCATCTTCTCCACTGTAGAAGCAAGAAGCACATGCAACTGTCGCATATAGCTGAAAGCATAATAGTTCTTGGGATGCAGCTCTCCGGCGCGAAGAACAACATCCAGTTCCATCAGTTGCAGCTTGAGCAGATCCTCGGGGCTCCAATGCCGTCTTTGAAGCAGATGGACAACCACCCATAGCCGGTGATGCCAGAGCGTCGGTGACTTGGTATGACGATGGAGTGGCGAGCACTGATAAGTCGACATGAGAGTGAGTTCGGCTTCTAGCAACTCCGTTGCGGCAGAGGTCTGGTTTGAAATATCAGGGTAACGCGCCATAGCTGCCCGCAGTCGGCGCTTGCGCCAGTTGCAGGCTGTGAGATGCTCACAATCAAACAGGAGCATCATTTCTGTAATAGCCGGGTCCATAACTCTGGACTCAGCGTTTGCGGAAAAGGTGGTTTGGAAATCATCTTCGGACATAGGCATCAATCGGTCGAAGAAGAGCTGGCGCGCGACAGTGAAGGCCTGCACCAGTGCTTTCTTGGTTATTCCCAGTGAGCACCCATCTTGGAGGAATGTAGCACCTAGGCTTGATGGGATGATCTCGATCTCGAGCACTTGGTTGTCTCTAGATGAGAAGATGCGGAAAAGTTCCTGGAATGCATCTTCCGGGTTGGACATTTGAGGGCTTAGTTTTTTGGTGGAGATTGGGTGGAATAATTGTCAAGACCTCATCATATGTATTTTGCTTCTTTGAAATAATTCGTATTTTATTTGTCTTCCCTCAGGCAAAGCGGTAGAGAAGATGGTGTAGACCGTGATACAGTGAAGGCGGAAAGGCCAAGTCCACTGTTATTTCCACCTTTCCACAACGAGGGACGTCATTCACTCCTTCAACCAGCAACCACCGTCTATTTTGCCAGGACACTTCCTGTCCTACCCGGCAGAGCTACCAGAGACTCGCTTGGTCAGCCGACTCTGTGCCGCCATCGCTTTCTTCCAGCTCCCCGAGCCCGCACCGTCGCATTCAACGCCTCATCTCGGTCTTGCCAGCCCCCGCCACGATGTTGTCCCTTGTCCTCACAGTCTTCTTCGTGCACGTCGCAATTTACCTGGTCAATACTATCGGTGCAAGTACCATTGACAGTCTTGTATGTGTCCAAAAATCCCATTTCGGGGTTTAGAAGCTTCCCAGCTCCGCCACGCACCTGTATTGTGATTCCACAAATTAACACCTACTTACTCTCTTTGGCATACAGCTATGGCTCGTTTACCTGAAACTGCCGACACCAACCTCGCGAACTGCACGCAAGCAGCAGCAGCTGAAGCGCCAAGTGCTCGAGCAAAAGCACGAAATGAACAGCACGAGCTCCCAGGATGAATTTGCGAAGTGGGCGAAGGCCAGGAGACGACATGACAAGACCATGGAGGAATATGAGGCATTGAGTACGTGTCACTGCTACAAGACTACAGGAGGTGTTGTTATTTCTGGTGCAGACTGTTAACACCTTGGTCTCTCCACAGACAAGACGCTCACCGCACAGAAATCGTCTTTCGACTGGACCGTAAAGATCGCCCGCTGGCTCAGCACAAACGGGTTGAAGATGTTCCTGCAGTTCTGGTACTCGAAGACGCCTGTCTTCCCGCTCCCCGAGGCCTGGTTCCCCTACTACGTTCAATGGATTGTGTCCTTCCCACGCGCCCCACTGGGATCCGTCAGCATCCATGTTTGGAGCAATGTCTGTGCGACTACCATTGCGCTCGCTGCCGAAGTTGTAGGAGAATTGTTGGTGCAGGTGGTTGGCCAGAAGAAGGTGCAGAAGGAGGCTGCAGCTGCCAGTGCCGAGGGAAAGAAGGCACAGTGACGCGAAAACATGAGCTTGGTTAAATTGAATGGAGACCGGTTGTATTATACGAAGTGAAATGCTACGATTGAATGCTACGATTTACTTATGAACATTGCATTTTAGTCATTCATTTCAATTGCATTCGTATTTGAACTGCTCGAGCCAAAAAAAAATTGTTATATATATAATGTTCATCAGATAATTTTAAATCGTTTATCGTCAACAATCCCTTGGGATCTCTGTGCTTGACTCTATGATTGATATATCATCACGCGAACAAGAAAAATAAGAGCCTATGGCAAGATAAATGAGTCCGGCCCCTGTGACAGGGCTTCTGCGACGAGACAGCATCTCATCACCGCTTTGCCATAAGCTACAGACTCTTGAAAGAAAAAAAGACCATGGAACTCCTCGCCTCAAGAATGAGCCCCATTGAGTTACCTCCGTCGACTTCCGAGGAAGCAGACAGGAGGCAATCGCATGACTATTCGAACATGACGAAAGGCAACCCAATACAAGAAAAGATGTTTTACCATCAATCCTTCCCCCCTCCAACACCCAGCACACACCCCATTGTTTCCAGAGACATCGTGAAATGTAACCGTCGGGTGGCACGGGATACCGTGAGGGAATAGGGCGTAAGCCGCTATCGAATTGCTTCTATGGCGGCGCGTTTCCGCAGTGCCTGGCTTGGTACTTCGGTTTGACCCGAAGCGCAGGGTGTCCGGGGACTTTCTCCCAAAGCAAAATTGGAAAAGGGAGCGAGGCTTCCTTTTGTGTGTGAGCTTTGAATGCGATTCTTTGAGCGAGGAGTTGGGAGAAGAAGATGGAATGGAATCTTCGGGGCAAGGCTTTTATTTTTCTCGCGCTAGTCAGGTGATGGGGCTAGGCTTGGTTGGGACTAGCGTGAATGACATTGGGTTAGGGCTTGCGATGTTCCGAAGGGCAATATATCTAGAATTAAAATGTCGAGCAGAAATGCTGGGGGAAATTATTGTTTTCGCTGCTATGTTAGAGACATACAGCAGACACGGAGAGAGAGAGAGAGAGAGAGAGAGAGAGTGAGTGAGAGAGAGAGAGAGACCAAGATAAATCTCGGATGGGAGAAAACAGCTCCTATAAAGCTGAGGGGTCCCCATCAACCACTCTCATAGTACTTTCATCTTTCACCTTTTTCATTGCGATTTTGTTCGTGGTGACTTGGGCTTTAATTATTACAAATGGAAATTTGTTGAGGAAGGAAAGAAAACACAATGTATTTGACAAAAAGGCTTGATGAAAGAAATTAGAAACAATTTTTACATGATCCCGTTTACGCCTTAGACTTGGTCTTGGTGGCCTTCTTAGTGACCTTTCCCTTCGCCTTGGTGGCAGCAGACTTGACAGCAGGAGACTTAGCAGCCGGTGACTCTGTAGCAGCTGCCTTGGGGGTATCTGTCTTCTTGCCCTTCTTGGCCTTTTTGGGGGTATCATCGGTAGGAGCAGGAGCCTCGATAGCAGCAGGAGCCTCAACAGAAGCCGGGGCCTCAATGGCCTTGGCAGGCTCCTCGGCGGCAGCATCGAGAATCTTAGTAGCCTCGGCACCCTCGACCGGCTTGGGGGCCTCCTGGATGGGGACATCTTCAACACTCTTCAACTGGGGAAGATCAAGCTCGTAGCCCAGAGCCTTGAGCTTGTTAACCTTGGCCTGTCTCTTTTTCTGCTCAGACTCGATGCTCTTCGACCACTGCTCACGTGTCTTGCCCTTCTCGAGACGCTTCTTCTCAATACGGTTCCATGGCGTAACCTTGAAGCGACGGTTGGCGCCCTTCCAGATCTCGGGGTGCAGCTGTTCTTTAGGAACGAACTTGCACTTAACGATGTGGCCGTACATGAGGTAGTTGTCCATTGTGTCAGCGACAATCTTGGCGACGGTGGTCGAGGAGAATTCAATGAAGGCGTAGTGCTTGGAACGGCCGGTGAGACGGTTGCGCGAGAGGCGGAGCTTGGTGATTTCGCCGAATTGGGAGAAGTAGGCCTTCATCTGGTGCTCGTAGAAACCGTGGGGGATACGTCTGAGAATAGGATGTTAGATGGTTCAAACTGGTCAGATATCAAGGTCGAAACTCACCCAATGTAGATAGTGCCAGGCTCCTCGGGAGGGCCGTCCTTGCGCAGCTGCTTGGCGAGCTTGCGCTCAGCTTTCTTGGTGTCTGGAGCCTTGGGAATAGGTTCACCCTCTTTGTAACCCTCACCATCAGACTCGTCCTCGTCGCCACTGCTCTCGAAGCCCTTGATGAGAGCCTCAGTCTGGTCATCATCACCCTCGTTCTCAGCATCGCTTTCATCAGCAGGGGAGACATCTTCCTCTTCGGACTCAACGACGGGCTCGGGCTTCTTGGTCTTAGCGGCAGCCTTCTTGGCGGCAGCCTTCTTCGGGACGGGGGCGGCATCGGCCTCCTCCTTCTTAGACTTCTTAGCAGCGGGCTTCTTCTCGGCCTTCTTGTCGGCCTTCACAGGCGCGACAGGCTCTTCGGTCTCCTCGTCGGTAAGGAAGTCGGCAGCACGCTTGCGAGGCTTGACCTGACGTGTGGGCTCGCCATCGGTCTTGGCCGGCGCAGCAGCCTTCTCTGTCTTGGACTTGGTACCCTTCTCGTTCTTCTTCAAAATGGACTTAGGAGCAGCCTCCTTGGTTGCCTCAGCGGGCTTGGCCTCGACCTTCTTGGTTTTTTTGGCGGGAGAGTCGGCGGCGACAGGCGCAGCTGTAGTAGTGTTAGTGAGATGAAAAGGAATTCCACCAGTCATAATCATTTCACATACCCTTGCGCTTTGAAACTCTCTTATCAGGGGCCATTTTGACTTTTTTTGCGTCGAATTGGAGACTGTATGCTGCTTGATCATCTGCGGGAAACTTTTTTTTCTTCTCTGATTTGCTTGGAAAGCGGTGAGCCGCCTCGACCACTACCGTCGTCACCGCCAAGATGTTTACTTGCTACAACCCAAAATTCTCCAACCCCAAATGGGCCAGGAACATGGGGAAGAATAAAAAACGGACCTTGACACACGCGGAGATCTGGGATGATTCTGCCCTGGTTCAGTCCTGGGACGATGCTGTTGAAGAATACCAGGTCAGTCGCTAAATCTCCCAATTCACGTGACTAATATCTAACCCGACGGCAGCATTATTGGAGCATTCACGCCAAGGGTGAAAATGTTGAAGATGTCTTGAAAAGTACGGAGGATACTGGTATTACTCCAGCTATAGACCATGCCGACACTGAAAACACAAAAGCCACAGAGCATGGGGCCATTCAACCTGAGAATGAGGACGTGCCAATGACCATTGACGACACTTCCGAGTCTGCTCCCGAGGTATGTTGCCATTTTATTGATATATTTTGCATCAAAGAACCTATTAACATATATCTAGCCTTCTCAGCCCGTGGCTGATGCCAGTTCGGCGGTTTCCACGCCTGCTATGCCTATGCCTCATCCCATCATGGCGAATGGTATGCTCCACCTTCGAGATACGTTGATCCAGGTAACTAATACATAATTCTAGTTCAAGATGAGTCCTTGAAGAACCTCATGATGTCCTGGTACTATGCAGGCTACTACACAGGACTTCATGAAGGTCAACAACAGGCAAGCCGTGGCCAGAGCTCATGATGCGACTACGGTTAGGAGATGAAAAGGACGTATTCTAATCGAATAAGCACGTTAACGGCCAAAATTTTACCAATTACAGATTGGGAACAAGATCTAACAGACAATGGACGGGGCTCATAATATCAAATTAATCGTGAAACTTAACAAGGATCTGATTGACCATTCCCCTTGCAAACAAAAGTAAATAACGAAATTAAATACCATCCAACCAGCGGCCACCGAAAGAGGACTGCGTTCATCACAGATTCTGCAACACCTTCACATCCAGTCTCATATATCGTTCCTTGGTCAATCAGAGACCGCCCCCAGCACCACCGAGAAGGCCACCGATGATGGGAAGACCGCCCAGGGCGTTAGGCACAGATGTGGACTTTGGCGTGGGGCTGGCAGTGGGGGTCACAAAATTGCCCGAGGAAAGCTTCACGGTAGGGGTGGCAGTAGAAGTAGGCTTGCTATCAGCTCTGTTCTTTTCAGCCAGCTTCGCATAGGCCTTAGCCTCTTCTTTTTTCGCTTCCTCCTTCGTGGCCTCCTTCTTGTTCTTTTTTTCTTCGCTGTCCTTATTGTCAAGGCCATCCATCAACTTGGAAGAATGCTGGATTCATCGGTTAATACTGTAGAGGTCATAGGGTATGTGGAACGGTTGACTAACGATCAATTCACCAACAGTACCACCAAGACTGAACGGTTGACTGGCGGATTGCTCATCACGCTTGGTGGGCATGGAGAGAGTCAGAACCGCGAGGACGAGGAAAACAGAGATGAATGATAGACTGAATCGGGCCATTGTGAATAGTTGTGTGTTAAGAATGATATTGATCAAGAGAAGGAATATATGTCCAAATAATTGTCTCCAAATGAGTGTGGGTGGTGGAAAATGAGTGAATGTTGCTAGTAGAAAGGGCGTTGGGAGAAACAGAGCCCCGGGCTCTGCGGGCGTTACGTTGGATTTATATGCAGCCCCTGCGATCACATCATGGAGGGAATGAGAGCCCAAGGGGGGCTATGGTGGAGAGAGCCTTGTTGCAACTGGCTACCGCGCGTCTTTGCGTGGCATTCGGAATCCCTTCTGGGATAGACAACATAGTATTACCGTATTTATTTTATGACCCCGTTGACTATGCAATGGCTGTTTCGGGGGAGAAAAACTTTATTCATTCACCTATAGGTTGGTATGGGTGTTAACGCTTCCTATCTCGAAGTATCCGTTGCAGCTAATGATCGGCGTGAGATCAATCAAGGGATATTAAACGACAGTGAATCAGTGAACCCAAGCGAGGAAAAGGGATCAAGGATATGTGGACCACGCCTCATGATAAATCGTGCCGCATTCCATGTTGAAACGTTGGAGTGTCAAGGATCGCATACTCATACCTATCCCTCCATCATCCTATCCATACCTGAACGCCCAGCAGTTTTCATGCTGGCTTTAGTCAACCAGATCTTGTGGACATGTGCAGGTTTCAAGGTCTTTATTCTAGGAATTTCCAGCCATTCAACTACTCAAAATTCAGGAACAAGATCCCCACAGGGATAAAGACGCAGGCCTTCAACGAAGGGTGGCTGCAAGTCCCTAGCAAGGACTGATGTGGGATGCATATCTACAGCATTCCACGATGACAGAGCATGCTGTCTTTCCTCCGATCTCACGAGGCGGCGCTTCCCTATCACAGGCCACTGGTGGAATCACCATTCCCAATTTATAGTTCTTTACATGGAATGTATCTCCCTACTTTGACACGCACAGCCCCATAGAGGGAGCGGACGTAACACGAAGGAGTCTCCAGAAGGACGTATCCAACTGTGAGGGCTTAGTTTTGGCATCTTTTTGACCTCAAACATCAAGATATGACGGACAAGACTTCGAAGATGCCAAGGTAGTTTACATCTATATAGCTGTATAGGGGTGGGTTAGTGAATAAAATAATGCCAGTATGGTCATCCCTGTCTGGAGGAAATGACCATGCAGATTGCAGGGGCCGGAGTGCCTCGCAGGGTTGAAACGCAAGCATCAAGAGTTCAGCGCCAGCCAAAGCTGGCCCCTGCGAGTAACCATGGGCTCCAAAGCATCAAACTCAGCAAGACGACCAAATCGCAAGATTCATATCAATACATGATTTTGGCATGTTGGCTCAAAAGCGAACCCGTTCCCCTCTGGCTGAATGTCAGGAGGCGGGATTAGAACGAGCATTCTTCGGTCTGGGTCCCTAAGCTAAAATATGTAGATAGAGTGAGATTATTCCATCGACAAGAGTGTGTTGGGGACCGTGTATATGTTTTGAAGTGAAGAAAGAAAGGAAAAGAGAAAGCCGCTCGCAAATTTTTATTCGATGGGGCCAGTAGCGCGGATTATGTCATCCATCACGTGACTCTCTTGGCACCTCCAGCCTCCTTTGATGCCAACACCATCTCTCTAGTTTCGAATTCAATTTGACAGCTTAGAAGTCCAATGTGAAGCTTGTAAAACGTATTGCTAACTCCATATCTCTTGTGAATTTGATACATCCCACGGTGTTTGAAATTTGAGATATATATCTTAGGATGCAGGCGCTGGTACGGAACATATATATATATCAGCATGGCTCCAAGTATTATTATTGAAAACAACGCATTGAGAATCAAAATGGTTCGCAATTCTTTTAATGTTAACCTTTACAACGTATTCATGCTTTCGACCTGTGGGAGTAATGAAACGAGCGATTCAACGCAAAAAGCTCATTCTATATCCTCAACTGGACGAGACAGCCGGCCCCGGGGTACCCATGCTGTAGCCGGAGTGAAGAACCATGAAATGAGCGCGAAAATAGTCACGATAGCTAGGATAATTGGCGCATCTAAATATATTAGCACAGAATCTCTTCAAAAGGTTCTTAGTAGTAGACGAAACTTACAATTTAGCGTAGAGGCCTCAACCGGGAATGAATATGGCGAGAAGAGTACCGCGACCACCCAGCCATTCCACACTACCGAGATGAACTGGAACGGCTTGCTTAGTCGCCCAAGAGACCATTTTGCCTCAAGCTTTTCACCGGAGGTCAAAGTCAATCTCCCAAGACTAATGAGCCCGTATGCAGCAGCCGAAGGAACACCCGCAGCTGAGACCAGAGAAGTAAATGCCACCGCGGACGGCAGGATAGTGCAGGTAATAACCGCAGCTACGCCCCACACAATAAGGACTGCGTTCCTAGGTTGACCCTCCGCAGAGACTCGTGATACCCATCCAGATAGTGGGAGTACTCCATCACGGGCGACAGCGAAAACCAGACGGGAGGCTGCTGTAATGGCGATGGCGGTATTCTATTAGATATAGGTTAATATGTCCTCTTGCAGGTCAACCATTGGATTTTCTTTCTTTTTTTTTTTGAAAAGAAATCGTGTTAGGAGTTTAAGAGGGAAGGAAAACATACCAGCCATAGAGCTACGACTGAGAGGACATTCATAACAATATGTCCACCCTCTCCTAGAAGTGCAGCGTACAAGGGCACGAAGGGTTGGGGTGCGTCGTATGAGAAGAGAACATCGATTGGCGGCTGATTTGTTAGCTTATGCCCCATACATCAGAAGTGTTTAAACATACCGAAGTGAAAAGGAATAGAATCACGGCACCAAAGCCAAGAACACCACTGATGACTGTACTCCAGAAGATACCCTTGGCCGCATTGACGGCGGCATTCTTGGTCTCTTCGGCAACATGGCCAGAGGCATCAAATCCGATTAGGATACCTGCTGTTGCCAAATATGAAAGGCACCAGTTCCAACCCGCTGGAGCTCCCGTTCCGTTATATGTAGTCATAAATGCCTCATTGGCAGTCCGTAGTCCAAATGTGTTATGTGCACCAATTGGAAGCCAAACGACGTTCAGTATGAAGTCAAGAAAGACAGCACCGGTCGAGAACCAAAAGACATATTTGAATACCCGCGCTGTAAGATGGAATTAGCTCAAGTGCGGACCCAGACTGAGAAATAAGAATATCTGTGTAGAACAACTATGAGAGTATACATACCGGATGCGAGGTTCATAATTGCGGCTAAGGCGAGAAGGACTTCGGTGCATATCCATTGGACAGCCCGAAACTTGATATCTGAGACATCAGTGGGAAAGTTCACATTAAAAACAGCCAATTCCTAAGCCAAGTCAGTTCGGAGTTGATACCATCAGATACAACAACACAGGACCCACCGAGAGCATGTAGTTCACAGCTGATTGAGTATTGCCTATTATTGTAAATCAGTCCATTTAAATATAGACAAAAATAACACCCGAAGAACTTACTAGCGCAGAATGTTGTCCAAGCTGTTGTGCTCCACCAGGCCACAATAAAGCCAAAGAGTCGCCCAAACCTTTTACCACCTGCCTCCGCAGCCCATAGGTAAATCGAAGAAGCCGATGGAGAAGCCGAACACGCCTCTGCGATCACAGATGCTGTGATGAATGTAAACACGCAGGTTACAATGTAACTCGTCCTGATACACACGTCAATAAGGCCACCCTTTTTGCCCCTCAATCTGTTTCTGGATCATTACCAATAGGCCAGAGGTCCTCCAGCTGCGATACCTGTTGTAAAGGTCACTCGGACACCACCGACGAAATACAGCGCGGCTGATCGAAAAGGTTAATGACCAAGAGCCAGATACCCACGCTGTGAGAGGGAAAAGAGCAAGAACTACCGAACGAAGTTGAGAAATTCTCAAAAAGTGAATAACTGCGGTGAAGAACCTATGTCATAAGTCTCAAGTCAGCATATGGTTCGAATGGAAGATATATATATGATTTCACTCACTTGTTTATATCCTAGACGCTCCTATGAAAAACCAGAAATGTTAATTTGTGCCATCTCTTCGTTGCACATAAAAGATACTGTACCAATGTATTTTCATCACTGGCATTCACCTCCTGCGCTAGGGAGTCTTCAGGATGCTTATGATCTGCCATGGCTCCAATGTACACGAGAGTGAAGTGCGTGCAGCTCTGGACTAGATCCTACGAGGGGACCGAGTAGAATAAATAGAGACAAATCTTGCTAGGGCCAAACCTTCAATCGCATTATTTCCTACTTCTGGCACGATATAGTGCGATATAGTGTCGAAGGCGGTAAAAATTATGGGGCTGAAGGCTAAAATATGGACCTCGGTTTCTGGACAAGATGATTGTGTATGGCGCAAGATTATGCCACAAATGGTCCCGGTGATGTTATCACGAAAAATCGTTTAACCGCTCGTATAGAATATCGCGTCTTCATTAAGAAACTCGAACAATATGCGGAAGGTATAAGCGATGGGTTGTTTATTGAGGATCCTATAAGTTGGTAGTTATAAAGCATTCAGTAATTTCTCTTACAAGCGAAAATAAATCGCCAAATCAGACATTCTAAAAGTTATGTCACTGTTAATTTGGGGCTTCCTTATTGCTCTTGGAGCTAGTGTTTGGGTATGCTAAGAAACTTGTTGATTTAAGAGAACCAACTGACCGTTTGAAAAGATTGTTCATACCTACTTCTTCTCTCCTCTATCACATATCCCCAATGCCGGTTTACTTGCGCCGATATCGCGTTTACTATGGGAATTTCCCATGGAGTATCGAGGACGCCTGACTTTGGAACTACCAAAACTACACAAGCGACTTGGTGAGTTTTGGTTCTTAGTACTGATTTTGCTACTTTTCAAATGTGGAACAAAAATCCAAGAGCGTTTGGCCGGCAGCACAAGTAAGGCTTCAATTCTGCAACATATTCTCACGACTTTCAAGGCCCTTTGGTTCGAATAGGTCCCAATGAATTATCCTTCTACTCCCTCGATATTTACAAGCGCGTACATGCAGCAGGCAGTAAATTTGTCAAGGATCCTCGAGTCTACAGCCAGTTCGTTCAAGATGGACATCCGGCCCTTTTTTCAATTACGTGAGTCTCTTATCAAAGAGAAGAAAAGGAATTTCCTAACGTTTCTCTATAGAGATCCTAATGAACATGCACAACGACGCCGGCACATGGGTGTTCTCTTCAATCGAAGCAAAGTGCCCGTTCTTACGCAGATTATGTTAGAAGAGATATCGAGGTTTCATAACCTGCTTGATAATTTAAGTCAAGGATCACTCGACTTGATTCCCACCTGTCGAGCCCTTGAAGCGGACATCGTTTGTAAGTGAATATCCGGTATATGATCGCAATGCAATTTTTGACGTGATGTCTTTAGCAAGATTCGCGTTTGGAAGTTCTATTGGGGCGATTGAATCTTTGATGGGAGGGGAGGAACTCCAAATCATCAAAGAAAACGACTTGAAGTCCTCAAAAATGTCACTGGTGTGTCTCATGACTGCGTTACCCGAAGGCAATGCTGACATGTGGTTTTCAGCACACCAACTTCCCCTCTTTGATGAGAATGTATAGTATTATTGGTGAAGTCACTTCTCGAGTTACCGGCTGGGGTGGCTCATCGACCTCAGGCAAGGAGTTTGAAGATGTGTGTACAACCCAAGTCCAGACATATTCCGCATGTTGAAAATATTGACAAGTATTTTTTAGTGGGCAAGCGAGAAGTTGAAACTTGCCACGGACCCCGAAAAAGCACCTGAGCTGTCATTTCTGAAGGTAATGGCTGGGGAAAGAATCTCCCCGGAGTCTGCTTTGTCAGAAAGCAAGGAGATGTTAGGCCCTGGCACTGACACAACTTCTGCCACACTCGCTCACATATTGTGGGCACTATCCCTCAACCAGTCTTTGCAAGAAGATCTTGTTTCGGACTTAAAGGCTGCGAATTGGACCACGGACATGACGGAACTCGAGTCAATACCAAGACTGACAGCTTGCGTGAAGGAGGGAATTAGATGGACTGGAGCGGCATCAGCTATGCTACCCAGAATCGTACCGACCGGAGGATCATTGCTCGCCGGAAAGCAGATCCCTGGTGGTGTAAGCTCCTGTACACAAACTGCACTGTTATTTGACTAATAATTCGCAGACTATGATTTCTAGCTCGCCTATCTGGTATCTACGTGATGAGACTGCTTTCCCTGAACCTTATCATTATCGACCTAATCGATGGCTTGAGAAAGACTGTGAAGACTCTGCTACTTTGCGCAGCGATTATTATATCCCATTTTCCAAGGGTCCCGGTACCTGCATTGGCAATCAGTAGGTGGTATCTCCGATCTTGGCGTGCATATACAGTTATTCTTCATTTGCTGACTTAAAGCGACAAATAGTTTCGCATATTTGGAACTTTACCTATCAGTCTCCCAGATCTTGAAAAAGTATCGTATCCAACAGGCAGAAGAGCCCGCGATCAATGTTAATGTTGAGGCAACCCTTCCCCCACGACTGGAATGGGTTGCTGCCGTTCCTATTAGGCAATTGCAGGTTGTCGTGTCAGAAAGATTCTTATAAGGATGGTCTAGTTAATACTATTAAATGAATGATCTAACAATACACAGTGGACCCTAAGTCGTTGTAGGTTACCTGATGAATATGCAACCCAGCCCTGGAGCTGGATCGCATATTACTTTAGAGAGTTACATATCATTGTTTACCATACACCATTGTCCCACTGCATATCTCTATCACATAAGACCAAAAAGGCACCCTATGGTCCAGTATGTAAAAGACCAACGCCTCGGCTATTCTTCGGGTTGTCCCTGCAGGCTCATACTATAATAGATATAGAAACACTCGTTAAATGCCATCAGAAATGAAGTCCATACATAATAGGAATAGGGTAGGGGTATAGCCAGAATTAAAAACCCATGTTCCCACATCCAAACCTATTGGTAGTTTGATCCCGTAGATCTTGCGAATAGGGGGTGATATCCACACCTAAGGCATCAGCACTCCCACATGTTCCGAAATACCGAAATATCAGTCTGGAGACAAAAGGAAAGAAGAAAACACAAATAATTGCATGAATAAATATACAGAATGGGCCGAAAAGTGCAAAGATCATTTATCCAACTAATCTTCTTTCTCTGCATCCTCTTTTTCATCTTATACCTAAACCGCCCGCAATCAACCAAAGACAAACTCTTTGCCTGGACCAAAATTCGCTACAAATCAACCTCATCTATCATCTCAGAAGCCCGTGGAATCTGCCCCGGCCTAGCAAAAACAACCAAACCGGCCCTGATAGTCTCACATGTCTCTACTGATGGTGACCCATCCTGGCTAGAACCTCTCCGCACCCAGTACCATGTATGCATGTACCAAGTGGACGCGCCAGCAGATAAAACCTCCAAACTACTCCAAGTCCCCGCAAACCGCGGGCATGAAGCAATGGCTTACCTAACATTCCTAATCGACAACTACGCGGACATACCATCCGCCGGCGCCGTCTTTGTGCATGGCAGCCGCTGGGCTTGGCACAACGACATTCCAGACTACGATAACGCCGCGCTCCTACGCAGCCTAAATATCCGCGCCGCGCTAAAGCCAACCGGGTATAGCAATCTTCGCTGTGACTGGAGTGCTGGCACGTGTCCTTCTTCTGTGCCGGCGCAGGGCAGTCTCGAGATGAGACTGTCGAGCGTCGTGTCGCCGTGGAGCCCGCGCTCGGCATCGGATATAGCGTTGCCGAAGGCGCTTGGCCATATCTTCGGCGGGGATAATGACGCACGTGTTGAGGATATTCGCAGTGCTTTCCATCTTCATCTTGGTCGGAATGATGCCGTGCGCGCACAGTGTTGTGCGCAGTTTGTTGTTTCCCGCGACCGGGTCTGGCAGCATGGTCGAGACGAGTATATTGCGCTTCGGCAGTGGCTGCTAGATGGTAGTGATGATGGGGTTGCGCGGAATGTACAGCAGGAGTCTAGGGCTGCGCCTGGCGATGACCGTGTTGCTGGTCGGATTGTTTCGTATCTTTGGCATATTCTTTTTGCGAGTTATGGGGATCATGGAGGCATTGATCTTGAACAGTTGAATCGCGATTCTTGTCCTAGCGCTTCTGAGTGCTATTGTCGGCTGTATGGCAAATGTGATTTGAAGTGTCGGGGCCCGGGAAGCTGTAAAGGGCAGTATTCTGTGCCGAAGAACTACAAGCTCCCTGAGGATTGGGAGAAGACGCATTCATGATTTATTTTGTGGTTTGTGAAACTCGTATATATAATGGATCTGGCACATTTTAGGCATATAGATCAGGATAAATTGGGATGGATTGTGAGAAAAATAGGATATCGTTTCATTTAAAATCTGATTGATAGAGTTATGTATAAATTGCTTAACTGAAATAATGTTTACCTGTGCCTCTAGAATTTGGCAAGGACCCGCTCTTGGGTATCTGATAGGGCATACTGAGAGCCGTGCGTCTTGCTTCCGACAGACTTAGCCTGTTCGGCAGTGAAACCCTTGGCCTCCACAGCTGGATTGTATCCCAGACCATTGATCTTGCCAACAACATCTGAAGGTACAGCGACGGCAACTTTGCCATCAGTCCGCTTGTAGATGGTCACGACAACGGCACCGCCCAGACCAAGGTTGTGTTGCAGTGCCGCGGAAGTACCGTCGATCAAGCGGTTGTTGGCCCAGCCACGGAGGTGCCAGACCAGCTCAGCACATTGGGCTATACCCGTAGCACCAAGCGGGTGACCTTTGGATATGAGACCGCCAGATGGGTTGATAACCATTTTTCCGCCGTACGTGATATCGCCACGGCGGACCATCTTATGGGCCTGACCAGGCTCACACAGCTCCAGCGCATCAATAGTAATCATCTCATTGGCCGAGAAGCAATCGTGCAGCTCGCATAGCTTGATATCCTTGATATTCACGCCGGCCTCGGCTGCGGCAGTGCGGCACGCCTGGCGCGTCATGCCGAAACCCATTAGGTCAATGGAGCTCTTGCTGTAGACTGTGTCGGTGTCAGTGGCGAGGCACTGACCGGCAATGAGAATGGCATGTTCCATCAGATGGGGTCGCGCGTTGAGGAAGTCCTGTGAGACAATAACGGCGGCGGCACCGCCGTCCGAGGTTGGGCAGCACTGCAGTTTGGTGAGAGGCTCGTGGATCATGGGCGCCTTCATGATCTGCTCAAGGGTGTATTCGGTTTGAAATTGCGAGTAGGGGTTGCGCTTGGAGTGCTCGTGGTTGATGCGGGCGATTTCAGCGAAGTCCTTGTTCTTAGCACCATACCTATTTTTCACCTGTTAGTATCGTATCCCTTCTTGCCGTGAGTTGAGTTGATATGTCTCGAGGGGTTCCATACTTCTCTTTATATTCCACACCCGCGTTTCCAAACATCTGTGCGGCGCTGGGTGCATTCGTCACACCTCGCGTCTCGGCCATCATCTTTCCAAACAGTCCCGTTGGGTTCTCGCGATCGTTGTACACAGATTGTAAGCTACCGGGGCTCATCTTCTCGAATCCGACGACCAGCACACAGTCCGCAGCACCATGAGAAACCACAGTGCGGGCCATGGCGAGGCCAGTCGAACCAGTTGAACAATTGTTGTTGACGTTGTATATAGGGATGCTGGTTTGGCCGAACTGGTAGAAGACGCGCTGGCCGCATGTGCTGTCGCCATATACGTAGCATGCGATACCTTGGTCAACATCATCGTAGTTGATCCTCGCGTCGAGCATGGCTTTGACGCCGGCCTCATAGCCTAGCTCATGGTAGTCAACCTTGCCGCGTGGTTTGATAAACTTGGTCATGCCAACGCCTAGGACATAGGCGGGGG
This sequence comes from Penicillium sclerotigenum, assembly GCA_928213465.1. Taxonomy (NCBI): domain Eukaryota; kingdom Fungi; phylum Ascomycota; class Eurotiomycetes; order Eurotiales; family Aspergillaceae; genus Penicillium; species Penicillium sclerotigenum. The sequence goes on along the minus strand of CAKMRK010001148.1, from coordinate 136,137 downwards.
TTCCTTGCTTTTTCCCCATGGTGTATGGGTTGAATTATCGTTAGAGATACAGACAAGTTGATCTAATATAGGTTCAACTCCAGAAGCAAGGCCATATAAGTACGAATTAGTGGCTTCCGGGGTATGTGGGGAGCTCAAAGTGAAATTGCGGGGAGAGGCCGAGGTTCCGAGGAACCGGGTCCTCTGCACAATTTTATTCACAAAACGTCAACATAATAATGTTGAGATTGTCGATTTGAACATAATCTGCTCCAAGAGGAGTCTGAAAATCAATGAGAAACATGTGTCATTTGATTGAAATTGGGTATCCCGTGAAAAGAGGCCGTACAAGACAAACCACGGGGTGACTATTCCGTGCAATCTACCTCTTCAACTATTCCTAATCTAGTTGCTCTGGTAGCCCAGTTGGAACTAGGGATAGTTCCTCATGCACGTACTTGCATAAGTTGATATGGCTTGGACCACCTATGGACATTATTCTATGAGCCACATTCCGGGCAACCTAACTTCCAGCCTTCCTAAGGAAGCAACAGGGTACCCTCAGCCGGTTTCTGTGCCATACTGCATCCTACGATACCCTTTCCACACAAAAGAATCGTCCTGGCGGTCCACTGTAGTGGCATGAGGCAGGTACCCCATATTGAGACTGCTACTCCCTTCTCCCGGCTCCATACATGGTTGGGAATAAGCCGGCAAAGTTGGAAACTAGATTGCTGCTCAATGATCTGCAGCCGCCCCCAATCATAGGAAAGTGGTCCGATTTGAGTCTGGAATCTGGTTTACACTCATTTCACAGATTCGATGGATACGATAATTGGTGGGTGGTGATGAGCCCAATCCCCGCGTGGGGCCCTTTCCAGTCACGGAGTACTGTCCTCCACATATCTTGTATGGGGTACTTTATACTGTAGAGATCACCTTGATCTGTAGTCTAATCTTCTTGATCAAGCTCTGCTTTGCATATTCCATATACCATCAAAGTATTCTTCCTGTTTCTACCTAAAATGGATAAAAGGATGTCATCACATGATCAGACTGCGACCGGCAGATGTGCCACGGCGGTGATAGGATTAGAGAGGGTGTGATTGATTTCCCAATAGAATAAGACCAGGGTCTCTACACTAAGTGCCATTTCCCAATGATGTGTATTTAAAACTAATCCGGGGATAAGCACTAAGATATCCAATGGCCTCCATTGTTCACGAAGACGTCACTCTGTTTGGCCCTAAACCGCTTTGAGCGCCTAAGTTAGGGTCCACATGCCATTTTACGGCACTTCCTTCTCCTCTTCACATAGCATTAGCTTACCTTCTGTCTGGTGAGGTATTGTGAGAATATCATCAGTAAGTTGTCCTTGTCAGACTGAGAAACTCGCAAATCGTTACGTCATGCTGTCAAAAACGGCGGGGAAATGCAAATTGATACTAACTCGTCTTCGTCTCCCCACAGCTCCCGATCACTGCCAGTAACCCATTGCTATAGACGACACATATTGGGCAAGAATATTCCGACTGTCTGGAACAGTGGAGACTCCCAGAACATCGCTTGAACCGCTCAATCCCGTACCACACCTCCTAGATTCCGTTCGTGAACGCGGGGTCAGATCCTTGCTGTGGCCGTAATTGCTTCGGCCACTGATATCAAACCTATCCTTATAATCTGCAAAGACGGATTTAAACACACCAATCTACGCTGCGAGAACCTCCTGGGGTACTTTCCAACAAACTGAAGATAGAACTGGGTTGGTCGGGCCCGTTTAATGGACAATTGTGGGACGCTGAACGGTCTACTCGAGCTCTGAGAGACCGCTTTGCGTTCCATCGGGTTCCCCAGCCTGCAGGGATAAGAGTCTGTGCAGAATAACACGTTTTTGTCGCTACCGGAGCAATATTTTCTATAGCTATTTCTCGCCGCCGCCAATGGAGAACGTTCAGGGATGACTAGTGACAACAGTTCTGAACATGCACCGGTACCCTCGTCAACTCACCACACAAGAACCACCACCATGCCAGACCGCAAAGCTTGGAATATGGATGAGGCTACACGCAACAGACTCCTTAAAAAGTACAAAACCCAGGTGGCTTCGGGGGCGTCAACTATTTGCGCGACGCTGGCGGTGGTGAGTGCCTGATTCTGCGGGACTCTGCTTGATATCCCCACCCTTCACTTGGCACTATAATTTGGGTGCAAACAATGCTAATTCGTCGGAATGTGTTGGGCAGACTCCTTTAGAGAATGTCAAGACTCGGATGCAGACGTGGGTATTCTATGGGACCTTTGAGATGAGAACCAGCGTGCTAATTGAGTTGAAAGACACAACTTCAAGAACATATGGCAGTGTGTTCGCTATCTTTGGCGCACCGAAGGGCCTCGGGGATATGTAGCCGGTAAGCCGGTATCCGTGATTTAGGAGCGGAGGAATCGACTGACCATCACATAGGCGCGCTTCCACCCTTGGCAAGTGTCACGGTAGTCCGTGTCGTCAACTTTACCGTGTACAATGCCTTCAAGGACATGATCGCTGATAACGTCGAGCGCGTGACTGGTTCTAATCCTTTGGACCATTATAAACAACCTGGAAGCACGCCCACCGTGACGGGTATTCTTACTTTCACCACTGCAGGCCTCGTCGCTGGCTTAGTAGCATCGCCTATTGCTTGTATGTTCAAGTTGATCACATGAACCAGTGGGAGTAGACAGGCTGACATTGAAACAGGCCCCTTTGAGTTGGCGAAGAATGTTGTCCAAACCTCTGTTCTGGTGTCGAACCGCGCGATGGCTGCCCCAGACGCAGTCCGAGACCAATCTCTGCGTCACAAGCCCCGCTTGGGGACCGTCCAAGCCATCAAACAGATATATATACGACATGGATTCTGGGGTCTTTATACCGGTTTCCGCCTGCATGCGTTGCGCGACACTGTGGGCTCAGGACTATACTTCGGTGTTTATGAGACTGTGAAGCAAGTAGCAGCCAAGGAGTTGGGTCAGGACAAGAATCCTTTCGGGGCACCTATGATTGCCGGTGCCATTTGCAGCACTGTACCTTGGTTCTGCGTATGTGATCAGGCCGATACGCCGTTTGGCGATGGAAAAAAATACTAACGTGACTCGTAGACTTATCCCCTCGATACGCGCAAGACTCGTGCACAGAGTGTCCTTCTGGGAAAATCCAGCGAGATTGGCGAGGCTTCACAGGCTGTTGCCAAATCCAGCATGTACAAGGGTCTATCCATCATTCTTATCCGGACCGGCGTCAACAACATGATCCTGCTCAGCATTTTCGAATACATTAGAATGCGCATCGATGAACTGCCGAAGTAAACCACCGGTTTGATAGGGCCACGGCACTCATGTGAGGACGAAATAGCGGTCCACCTGTTGAACATTTCCTTTGCCATCGTGCGCTATGAACATCATGGTCTTTTCTCGTATTTATTGCCCATATACATACATGGATGAGCTTAAAGCTCATTTTTCAGCAAATATCAGAATGGGTTATCAGGCTTTGAAGTAAATATGTAAGAAAATAAAAATATTAAGCATATGAGCGCAATCTTCGCAGCGCTTGGGTAACTTCAGAATCGGCAGCATCTTCTCGGCCATACAGTCTGAATGTTACTTCCAATTTCTTTACCTAGGTTTTCTGTTCCATAGCTAACCCAACAATGCCTCAATTGCTTTCTGGCTTGCACCGTTTTGTTTAAGCTCGGTCTTAACCTTATATCCCGAAAACTCATCTAGCAATCCCTCTTCTTCGAGGAAGACAATTGACGGAAGGGCGAAAATCAATCTAAATGAAAGAGGTATACCGAAATTTTCTATGACAAACCTGATTGTAGAGTCAACAATAATACAATGCGAACTCTGTCTCTGTCTATCCAAGTCCACGCCCGGCGTAACGTATTGGAGCCCTCGAATCAATCGCCATCGCATGTCACTAAGTTCTTGAAAGGGAGTTCCAGGCATACACGCCATACAATCGCGGTAAAACGTAAGGCTTGATGACGCTCGTATCTAGTCTTGCATGCGAAATCTGTATTATAGCAGAAATTGATTTTCTTACCAACGTTGGTTTCCTTCTATTCTTTACTCCTTTAAGTAGGTAAGTTAATACGGTAGCAATCAAGGAGAATTGAAAAAGACATCTAAAAAGGACATCACGGTGTTATCTTATATCTAACATCTTTAATATCGTGCTGGACACCAACCAGAAAACCAAAAATATTCAATTCCTAACTTTTGGCAAGCGCTAAATGGGAGGGATGAGTGTCGAATGAAGACTGCTTTCAGCGATGTAGCATTGGAACTGAATTGGTGCCTCAGGCTATCAAACGTCATCCATCCCGTTGCCCGGTGGGGTTGAATTTCCCGCCGACAAAACAAACGGAGTCTTCCCCCTCCCCGCCCACCCCCTCGAGTGACAATGGTGTCGTGAGTACCCCCCGCAGGATGGCGAGAGCTGTGAAGAGAGAGGGATCCCACTGACTTGTTGTTCTGTTTTACTCCTACAGTAATATCCTCCAACTCCCGTTCCGGCGCTCCCATACCGTCTCGCTTTCCGAAGCAATCACTCAGTACATTTCTTCCAAATATGACCAGCGGCCAGACATGTTTGCTGAGGATCTGATGATCATTGACCGTCTAAGATCTGAGGCTGTCAATGTCCAGGAACCGCATTTTAGTGGTATTAGCCGGTTGGTCACATATGCGGCTCAGCTGAAATGGCTGAGTGGAAAGTTCCCAATTGATGTGCGCCGTTCTTTCTAGGTCCTGGCCCTTTGATTTGGCATTGGAAGCTGACGGGCGGCGCGCTATATAGGTCGGAGTGGACTTTTCATGGTATCCAGCTTTTGGCTTTAATGTTTCACGGCCAGGTAAGTTGGTTTCTTGGGGCCACACCTTCCGCATGGGCCTGACTTGGTGGATATGAGACTAACAAGAATACGTCATGCCTATTAGTCTCACAAAATAACCTACGCTTCGAACTAGCGAATGTCATATTCAATCTCGCCGCATTATACTCCCAGCTTGCATATGCGACCAACCGGGCTACTGCGGATGGACTCAAGCAGGCATGTAATTACCTTTGCTCTGCTGCTGGAGTGCTGAGCCATCTTCGAACCGATATTATCCCAGACCTTCGAACTTCGCCGCCAGAGGATATGGACGAAATGACACTACAAAGTTTGGAACTTCTTTTGCTGGGACAGGGCCAGGAGTGCTTCTGGCAAAAAGCTGTGAAAGATGGGCTGAAAGATGCATCTATTGCCAAACTTGCAGCAAAGGTGTCTGACTTCTACGGCGACGCAGGTGACTTGGCTGTCAAGTCTAATGCAATTAGCACAGACTGGATCCATCACATGACTGCAAAGCATCATCACTTTGCAGCTGCTGCTCAGTTACGACAGGCGCTTGACTGCCTGGATAAACGCAAGTATGGAGAAGAGGTTGCTCGGCTGCGCGATTGTTTGATCTGTGTTGGCGAAGGGTTGAAAGAGCAGCGGTGGATTAATCGGACTGTACTAGGTGACTTGAATGGATTGAAGAGTCGTGTCGCGGAAGATCTCAAGCGTGCCGAGAAGGATAATGATATGATCTACATCAACCCTGTGCCGCCCAAATCTGAGCTCAAGGCTATCGAGCGTGCCAGCATGGTTCTTGCCAAAGCACCTTCGCAGGTTACGGATGCGATCTCCATGCTTGGTGATAATGGACCGTTAGGGCAGCCGCTGTTCTCGAAGTTGGTCCCGTACGCAGTCCACATTGCTGCCAGTATTTACACTGATCGCCGGGACCGACTGGTCAATGATACTCTCATTGGAGAGCTGGAATCCATGACCGACAAGTTGCGAGAGTATGTATTCAAACGAAATTCAAGCCTCCTAAGGGAAAATTTGCTAAGATTAGGCTTAAGCTTGCTTTCATCACTCAATTTGCCAGGGTCTTTGCAAGCCCTCGAAAAGCCATTAGGTCTCCCGCCAATGCTTGTATCGCATGCAGAGGAAATGCGTCAACAAGATGGCCTGAATCGTTTGCACCGCTCTATCGAAGACACCGCCAGAGTCAAAGGCAATGATCTGGCTGTGTATAATGAAGGCGTTGAGCTTCTCTCGGCTGAGAAGGCTGAGGATATTGCAGCTCGCCATAAATACGGCACCGATCGCTGGACCCGCGGGACCTCAGAATCCGCTGCACCCAAGCTCTATAAGAGTTTGACCGAAATCGACGGCTATTTCACCTCCGCCCAGGGAAGTGATGACCTCGTTCAGCGTAAGCTGCGAGATTCACAGTCTGTCTTCATCGTTCTCACTGGCACGAGTCGGGACTTGGAAGCCTTTGTGCCTAGTAGCCGGAGGGTTGTGATTCCACCAGAGGTAGAGCGCGAGTCTAACCGATTGCGTGGCTGTTTGAGCGAAGTCACTCGAATGGAGAATCGGCGGAGGCGGCGAATTCAAACATTGAAGGACAAAGCTCGGGCGGATGATATTCGTACGTCTTTTTTTGCTGCATTGGCCTTGGAATCCACTAACGAACTGCATCTAGACCCGGTACTTTTGACACAGACGGCTCGACTGGAGCGGGAATTCCCCATGCAACCTATCCAGGCAAGCCAGTTCGAGGATTTGTTCGAAGAGCAGCTGAAGCTATATGATTCGGACCGTGAGATGCTGGCCCAGGAGCGGAGAGAGCAGGATCATATTTCGGACCAGGTCCGAGAAGCCAACCGAGCATTTACTGGGTCTCATAAGGGTGACGCGTCGACAAAGGAACGAGAAGCGGCACTGCAGGATCTGGAAAATGGATACCTGAAGTACAAGGAGATCATTTCCAACCTCGATGTCGGGCGAAAGTTTTACAATGACCTTGCAAAGATTGTAGCCCGATTCCGCGACGACGCGAAGGCTTTTGTCCACCAGCGTCGGATGGAGGCAAGCCAGCTGGAAACGTATGTGTTATTACCCATCACTAAACAAACAGATCATTGCTCATATGGAATTTCCCCAAACTAGAGATATCTCCAATGCCACAGCGATGGCCTCGCTGCATATTTCTCAGCCACACTTGCGCCAACAACCTCAGGGATTAACTCGAACCCACCACCCTTCCTCCACCTACTCAGCTGCGCAACCCGCCCAGGCGCCATCACAGCCACCCCCACCCGTTCACACAGTACGACCAGCTGAGACAGCACCCCCTCTCACGGCACCCCAACCGGTGCGTGCACCCGTAGTCCCGCCCCCAGTCTCCGCGCCGAGCATGCCGGGGCGTATACCGGGTATGTGGGCCCCCGAAATGGGGATTCGATTCGGATCCGCTGCTGCCTCTCCGAATGGTATTCCCAGCACGGGAGCTGGACCAGCCCCGAGCCAGCCCACTCGTGCCCCTCAGCCGGGAACCTGGGATCCCAGTAAGGGACTACGTTTCTCTTGATTATGTTGTGATGAAAAGTTGTTTAAATCTCCTGTTGTAGATTCTACCTTCGCACATAGCTCTGGGGTTTTGTTAGATGTTCAACGTGTCTTGCTCATGATCTAGGGCGCGAGCAGTAAGGTGCGAGCATAGCCTTGGCTGCATGTATAATCTATGCACATTGCAAGCAACCCATTGGAATGGATTAGCTATGCGACTGGCGTTGATAAAATCCTAGTTCAAGTATACATTATCATTAAATATATCTAAATATATCGTAGGATGATAAATCTAATTGCACGAACTGAGACATAGGAAGTCCGTAATAGCAACAGTCGAACAGAGAACAACCAACAAAATCGAACCGGCATGATCTATGGCACAACATGACGGATCAAATAGACCAAGCAAATATTTCCGTTCAAAACCGTTAAACAGCGAGGCCGACACTGTAGTTGCGAAATATCAACGTGATACGTTTCCTAGTAGTCAGTTAACTAGCTAGTCGGAGATGTTCAATGTTGGGTATTAATAAATCCAACTCCACTTTTTAGATTCTTTCCCACATGCAGAACATGCATATGTACAACATAGGTATAGAAATCCCTAGCAGTGTACTATATGTATTCACTTTGTACGCAGAGCAGATGTTCTATAGTAATTGATGTACCAGGAATTGATACGTAATTTAGTAATCTTACACTGGCAAGATGATTGGCTCCCGAGGACGTTAATCTCCCTATCTGCGATAAAGCATGGTACTTCACAGACCTATTGGCCTTGGATTTCCGGATAATCTTCTCTACCATCCCGGCTCATTGTTTTTTCAATAGTTACACTTTAATATTGTCTCTTCAAAAATGTTTGACATCTTGCGTGGACCACAGGGCTAGTAACAAATAAGGAGAACTACGCTTGTTGCGAAGAGACATGATGCTTGCAGAACCAAGAAAACGCCATAATGGCCAACCTCAGGCCTGCGAACCATGTCGCAAGGCTAAAATTCGCTGTGACCATTCAAATCCAAAGTGTGCGCGTTGTGTTACGCGCAACTTGGACTGCATTTATCACCCTGCTCCCATGACCAAGCGCCGCCCTCCAATCTCCAACACACCCATACACTTCAACTCAACGCTGCCCGCGGACCTACTGACAACTCACCATGTCTCCAGCACCTTCCATTTTCCTAGGGAATCTTCGGTTGGGGGAGGAATCTCTCTTCCCCCTGCGGACCCGAGCCCGGCTGCAAGTTCAGGGGCAACAGCCCGTTCGAGCGCATCCAACCGGAACATGCTATTTCAAGAACAGCTGGGCCAACATGAGACGACTCGCTTCTCTGCTGTCTTTGTTGAAAATCAAGATAGCTTTGGCGCAGTGATGCTTGATGCCACGAACTCCGACCACCACGAGTTAGGCCGAGAGCCTGATGTAATGGTCAGGTCTCGCGTAGAGTTGGCTATCAGAACGCTACTCAACTTCCCCACTGCTCGTACATGCGAAATGCTGCTGACAGGAATCCACCATATTTATGATGTATGGCTGTCACCCATAATGATCCAGCAATGCTTGAAACAAGTATGGACGGAATATGCCAGTGAGCTAGGTGAGCCTCGGACGCGGGAATCAGTTTTAACTGTGGCCAATGATCTATTCCTCAACCACATAAGACCTCAATCAACACCTGCCTGTGATTGCGAAAGCAATTCTGACCATGCCTCCTGGGTAAACTGGTTTGGTGGACCCCATCTGCGATGGGAAATGATTGGGATCCTCTTCAGCTGGGCTGGAATTGCATTCAGGTGCAAACAAGAGTGGGACCCAGTCTTTGACCTACCTGAACAGCATGGTCGGAATCGTAACACTGCCGCAGACAAGATGAGAGAGTGTGCTGCTGCCTGTATAAGGCTTTGCGAAGGGAACTTTGAAATCAGCGATACCATGGTTATTTGCATGAAGAATAGCACCAGACTACAAAGCATCATCATGAGTGACGAAAGTGAGTTGCGAGCATCAGGGCAAATCCGGACTCATAGAATCGAGCTCATTCCAGCATAGGTGACCGTGTACGAGTTGACTACGGGACTGTCCGCAGTGCTTTTATAAGCGCAGGATTGCACCGCCTCGCTCCTACAAAGGAAATGACCCCATTTTCTCAACATCGAGCATCACTTGCTTCGTCGATGTATTACCACGACAAATGTCACAGTTTGTTCAATGCACGGCCACCTATGCTTAGTAACCAATACTGTCAATGCCCTCTCCCACTTGATTTATGCGAGGAAGATGTATACGGGGGTCGAGAAAGATTCACCGTGGCCATTGCGAAGCTTGACTCGAATGGCTGGAACACCAATGGTCATATATACACAACAACCTGGCTTCGAGCACTGACGATGCTTAGTCCTATCCGGGAGGGAATCTTGGAACTAACTCTTAGTGTCAATTCGAAGTTTACCAAATCGCAGGTAGAGTATGTTATCCGGTCACAATATTGCATACATTTTGCTAACTTCAACCTTTTCGCAGAGACCTACAAGTCCAGTTGGGGAAGATAGTTGCTTCATACCCTCCGCACATTCAGTATCGGGGGAACTCTGAATGGTACCCACAGTCAAGCCCACAATTTCATGAACGGAAGGCTCATGATATCTATATTATCACCCGCATCCAACTTGATGTATTGCAATGCCAGTTCCTCCTCCAACGCCTACTTGTATCGCGACAATTCAGTGATGGCCAGAACTTGTTCAATATCGCCCAGGAGACAATGTCTGTTATCCTTTCTCTTTGGCTTAACCGCGATCAGCTACAGGAATTCCACCATGCCTTTGACTGGATTGTAAGTCTTTGACGAGCCTAGCGGGTTATTTGAGTTGAGAATCCATTAATAACTGATACTCATCTAGGCAGTATCCTACGGGATGCCCTGTGCGGGAATTTTATGTGTCGAGCTTCTCCGAGCAAGTAATCTAGTACCACCTGCCACACAAAGCGATGTTTCTTTAACCGCCCGCGGTCACGACTGTGTTAAATTCCCACGGTCGGAAGTCATCCAAAATCTGGTCATGTTCAGAGCCTTACTTGACTGGATACGGCCTACGGATAATAATGCGCAGCTTAGCAAGAAGTTCAAGACAGTTCTACAGAGAATCATTGACGCTGTATTTGATTCTCTGGGGCCGTCATGTGGCATGCAAACACAAGAGATGCCAAACGAACAACATCCCCAGAGACACCATGGTCCGCAAGATCAGCAGTCTCCAGGGCCGAATCTACCTCTTGTGATAGGCAGAGAGTATGATGTTGATCCTGCGCTGAACGCATTCAATGACATGGATTGGCTGAACACCGTTGATTGGACTCAGAATGGTTGGCTTGAACAAAGTAATCCACATTTTCCGTATTAAACAATATCAACCAACATTCCCGACCCCTCGAACTTGAATACACCAAACGGGCCTTTTACCATCCTATGCCTTGTTAATTGGGTCAACTGATACGACGGAGTGAGTACGGAGTACTTTCTTGTCTGTCGGAGTGGGCTACCCCGGGCGCAGGGGTTGTGGGGTTGATAAGGGCAGGACACGGCGTTTCACGACTTTGACTGGTGATTGAATACCGCCAAATCGGAGTTCGTTCTCATTCGCTCCATTTGCGATGGTATTCTCAACGGTATTCTCATTAAATGATGATCCAGAACTGAAACCCTCGCCATTACTTAATGTTGAGAAAGCAGGCTTTCAAGTAGCCTACCTCATCAACTTATGCAAATTCTAAGGCCAAATCGCAGGAATTAATCCCATTCGCTCACTATGTCTCCAAATGACTCATTCAATACACCCCGACAGCCTGTCGAAAATGCAACTGTGCCGTTTTGGCATCGAGACATTCACGAGCTGCACGACCATCGAACCACAGAGGAGCTTCCGGTGTCAAGCGACGTCGTCATCATAGGCGCCGGCTATGCAGGAATTAGCACAGCGTACCATTTGGTCAAAGGAAAAGCCAGTGATAAGAAACTCTCTATCACAGTGCTGGAAGCGCGGGGGGTCTGTTCGGGCGCGACCGGACGGAATGGTGGTCACCTAAGACCTGACATGTACACCCCCATGACCAGGCTCATCGATCGAGCAGGAATTGAACGCGCCTTGGAGGTGACCGAATTTGAAATTGCACATGTCCACGCCATAAAGTCCTTGGTCGAAAAGGAGAAAATCGACTGTGACTTTAGCCTCACGAGGTCTATCGATGTATGGACCAACGAGGAAACCGCCCAAAAGGCTACAGAGATGTATGACATTCTGGTATCCCGTGATCTTGAGTACATGAAGGATGTCTACTTTGTGCTTGGCAAGGATGCGGAGGGTATCTCGGGTGTCAAAGGCGCCAAAGCATGTGCTTCCTTCACGGCAGCAACTCTGTGGCCGTACAAATTGATCCTCCATCTGACCGCCAAAATTATCGACACTGGGCTCGTCAACCTCCAGACTCATACTCCAGTGACGTCTGTCAGTCGGCAATCTTCGGGCAGCTTTATCGTCACAACTCCACGAGGCACGACAGTCGCTCGGAAAGTCGTCTATGCGAACAATGCCTATATATCGGGTCTTCTTCCACAGTACCGCGAAGCCATCGTTCCCTGCAAAGGACTATGTACTCATATTTCAGTTCCAGAGGGCACAAGAGCGCCTCTGCTGAACAACTCCTACATAGTCCGCGAAGAGGACAACGTTGTTTCATACCTCATCCCTCGTGCTGACGGTAGTATTGTTGTCGGTGGAGCCAACTTGCTATACCACCCTGTTCTGAGTTCTTGGTACGATAATGTGGACGATTCATGTCTTATTGAGCAAGTCAAAGACCATTATGATGGTTATATGCAACGACATTTCAATGGCTGGGAAGACAGCGGGGCCCAGGTGGATAAAATCTGGACCGGGGTCATGGGGTACAGCTGGGATTCCCAGCCTCACATTGGCGCTGTACCTGAGGAGGATGGCCAATTTGTAATTGCGGGCTTTAATGGTCATGGAATGCCTCAGGCGTTCTTGTCTGCGCTTGGGGTTGCTAAGATGGTTCAGAACGGGATCGAGTTTGAGGATACTGGTGTCCCGAGACTGTTTCAAACGACAAAGGAGAGGCTCGAGAAGGCGAGAAACGGCCCTTTTGGGGGTGATATACTCGGCATCAAAAGATGAGATTTATTTATTGCACGTTGAAGAATGAAAGGCGGAGTTATACAGCTGGACTGTTCTAAGGGTTATCTAGTGGTCTTGTATGCCCGGCAAAGGCCCCCTTCTTTGAGATACAGCGTGGTGTAGTGATCACCTGCAGAAGGTTAGATTTGTAACCTCGTAATTTCATTCTGATGGACTAAATGCATAACATGATCAACGTACTATAAAAGCATCTCTGCTTGCCTCAGATCCAGCTACGAGTAGCCTGATCAGGTCAATTGGGGAAACTATCCAGTTAGGCTCTCATCTTCCATATTTCTTGTCTACAAATACTATGATCTACGGTTTAAATCGGTTGATTTTCCCGTGACCAGGAAGACTTGAGGCATGATATTGAGTTGCCTCGGACAAGGTTGCTAGGGTTTGGTGATGGGATCAGATGACTCAAGAGTATGAGATGATGCCCCGGGGTTATAGAACTTGTAATACCAGACGAATAAAAAGTAGAATAACATTATACTGCCTGAAGCACGTCTAATATCTGCCTCGAGTGCATTTTCTGAGTACTCAGTGTTCATACTTTGGTAGTTCGTACTTCAAGTTTCCAGTTCCCCTTGTCTCTACACCTTATCTATCGGGGCTGCTATCCCACGGAGTGGATTTCGCCCAGCATTTCTGCGGAGTTGATCTGCACCCCGTTTATTACCTGCTGCTATCTTACATCCCCCAGTCAACTTTCGTTCAAAGATACTTATGTCTGCCGATTGGGTCCTTGCCATCTTGTATCTTCATCCATCTGCCAATCAACGTCTCCATATCCTTTCTCTAGCTGCTTTTGAACGGTCACTTCAGAGCGCTATGGCCACCACCATATGGGCTATAAGTTGAAATCAAATTGTCTCTGTCGATACGTCGCAGTGTGCGCTATCTAGAAAGGACTGACTAATATCCCCAATAACCTTCTTTTCACAACGAGAGAACATCCAAGTCAATCAAGATGTCCACAATCAAAACCTTCCTTGGCAACAAGGACTCCCCCGACCTATTCCATGAATTCAACAAAAATGTCAAGACCACAATACAAGACCCAGAGTCGCCTGTTCAACCAGAAGATGAATACACCGGAGACTTCAAAGAAATTTCGACTGTCAGGCAGGGCCTTCATCAGAGACACATCCAAATGATCGCTTTGGCTGGCACTATTGGAACAGGTCTCTTCCTGAGTTCTGGTCGAGCGATTGCGCGTTCTGGCCCCCTGGGTGCCTTTCTAGGGTACTTAGTCATGGGCTGTGTTGCTGGCACCGTAACTCTTGCGGTGGGCGAGATGGGCACACTTGTTCCTTTGACCGGTGGAATAGTCCGCTACGCCGAATATTTCGTTGATCCGGCATTAGCATTTGCCAACGGCTACAACGTGGTATACTCTTACCTTGTGTCTATTCCCGCAGAGATCGTGGCCGCGGCGGTGCTAGTGCAGTTCTGGTCTGACCTCAATAGTGCAATTTGGATCACTATATTTGGGTTGCTTATGTTGTGTACCGCTTTAGTCTTTGTGAGAGTATATGGCGAGCTCGAGTTCGCTTTCTCCATGATGAAGATAATGCTGATCATTGGAGTCAATATAATGGTAAGCTCAGCCTTGTTCCTAACGTCTTAATGGGCTTTGATGCACTGACAAGTATAAATCAGGCTCTTGTGATTACTTGTGGTGGTGGTCCTGACCATAAAACCATCGGCTTTGAATACTGGCGCAACCCCGGGCCATTCGTTCAGTATCTTGGTGTCGGTGGCGCTCTTGGTCGCTTTCTCGGTGTTTGGACATCCCTGAATAATGCCCTTTACGCTTATTCTGGGATTGAAACAATTACTGTTGCAGCCGCAGAGACAAAATCCCCGAGGCAGGCTATTCCACAGGCGGCCAAGCGGATTTTTATGCGTATCTTGGTTTTTTACGGTATGTTAATTTCAAAAGTAGAAAGCTCTTTTTTAGGTCTAATCTTTTGCTTTCAGTCATCTCAATCTTTATGGTTGGCCTAGTGGTCCCCTCCAATGAACCTAGACTCAGCAACTCTAGTGGGACAGCTTCCGAGTCTCCCTTTGTTATCGCAGCCACTCTGGCTGGAATCAAGGTAGTACCATCAATTATCAATGCTGTCATCATCACTTCGGCCTGGTCTTCAGGTAACTCGAACATGCTCGGAGGGACCAGGGTATTGGTCGGGCTAGCAATGAACGGTCAAGCCCCAAAGTACTTCACTCGACTGAACAGATTTTCGGTCCCATGGATCGCAATTTTGCTCTACGGTCTATTTATGTGTCTGGGATACATGTCGCTCTCCTCAACTGCCAGCACTGTGTTCGGTTGGCTACAAGACCTTGTCTCCATCACAACTCTGACCAACTGGATCACGGTCTTGGTTACGTATCTCCGTTTCTACTATGGCTGCAAGAAACAAGGAATCTCTCGAAAGTCTCTACCGTGGGCGACGCCGCTCCAGCCATATATCAGCTGGGCCTCGCTGTTCATGCTCACCATCTTGCTCATCACGGGTGGATACTCAACTTTTATCAAAGGACATTGGGACAAGGAAACATTCGTCTCCTCTTATATCAATATTCCTCTTTTTCTGATCCTGTATTTTGCGTACAAGTTTATTCGCAAGACAAAGATCGTCCCCTTAGAAGAGATCCCTATTCAACCCTTTATCGATAATGCCAATCGAAATCCAGAGCCCAAGCCCAAGCCAAAGAAAGGCCTTCGCAGGCTAAATATTCTATGGAACTGAGTGTGTGGATTATGGCATATGGCATCCATGAGATCTGTCTCGCTAGTGAAGTTGCCTGGTTAGTCCTTGGAGCTTCAAGTTTAAGACTTCGCGGAGTGCGTTATGAATAAACTGGGATATGTTCTGTGATTCTATATTTTAATTTTCTAGCTATAATCTATAAGGTATATCTAATGAGAGATCCTTTGTATGCTAAGCAGTATATTACGGAATAGAAAGTGGCAATTTTCTAAGTCTCGAAGCATGAAAAGGAATGTGAACATCTTCTAGCCCCTTTATTGTTGTGGGTCCCATACATTATGGGTCGACTTCCAGGAGCCCTCGGAGCGTGTATTTTGGCATAAAGCATATAGAGATGTCAATCTCAATTGCCCAAGTATGAGAATACCATTCACATCACTATGTGTTAAAGCACCAAACTTTCTGTGCAATATGTCTCCAGCCTTCCATATCAAACAACTAAGACTCCTTTCCCTTCAAGGTCGGTTCTCGGCATAGAATTCGCAGAACGTATGTTGTATGGAGATCTTAAAATTGGAATGTAATCCCCAGGTGATGGAGTTCGGTTGCGGAGTTCGGGTAACGGAGTTCCGAGACGGAGTGGGTCTAGTCGGAAGATAGCTGATTGCCGGATATGGTTAGTCCCGGACTGACCACACCGCCATTATCCATGTATCATCCCTACAACTTAGCTCTCAGATGTACGGAGTGAAACCTCATTCTTATCTTGATTCGAGGGCGGAACGGATCACGGGTGGGATGGAGATTATCGGATAGCGGCGTGCCGCAATCAGACAACGATTCCAACGGACGCGGTGAAGCACATTGAATAAATGACCTTGACAACCTCAGAACCAATATGCATCCCAAGAATCTTTTTAGTCTACTCATTCCATTCCATTCCATCCGAACTTTAGTTAAACTATTGTATGCATAATATGATATACCCCAGGAAGCACGCCGTTTTCGATGTGGTCGGCACCTGCGTGTCATTCGATGTCTTTTTCGACACCATCGAAGAGGTTCTCGGCCCGCGACTGCGAGCACATCAACTGTCGGCCAAGATATTCGGTTTTGCATGGATGCAATCTGCCGAGCTTGAGTCTCTAATGCTACACATGTCCAAGCGGAGCGTGCCATACAAGGAAGTTTTCAAGGCGCTCTTTTACCGTGTCTTATATATGTCCGGGATCCAAGACCCAAGATCATTCGCCACCGACGAGGAAAGAGATATCTGTCAAGATGCATATTCAAAGCTAGAACTCCGCCCGGACTGCCGTGCTATGATGGAGAAATTGCGGAGGAACGGTTTCACCATTTGGTGCTTGACCACGGGCGACACAGAAAGAGTCGGCGGCTACTTTAAGCGCGCCGGTTTTGAAATACCCGCCGAGAATCTCGTCAGTTGCCATCAGTTCATGAAGTATGAGTCCGCATTGGAGTCCCCACTTGATATGGTTAAACCATCGATGGGGTCCTACCAGCCCATGCTGAATAAGTTTGCCTCTGAGGATCAAAAGTGGTTTGTGGCGGCGCATATGTGGGATGTGAGCGCAGCTGTTAAAGCTGGGTAAGTTTCGCTGTTCATCGACAGGGAGATATCCTGGCTAACTTATCTCAAAATAATCAGCTTCCGTGGTGCTTACTGCTCGATCTATGAGAAGGAGTCGTGTATTGAGATCTTTGATACTAAGATGGACGTCATGGCTGACAGTTTGCTCGAGGTGGCTGACAAGATGATTGAGGCTTCTTGAAAATGAAGTTATACTGTACTTTAGATTCAAGGGAGGGCGTTCCGCCTATTGCTTTTCACAATGTTATATTTCCCGGTGCGAGAAAAAGTTTGAACAGACAATAATTGAACAAAGGAATTTCCTCCAAATTTTTCTGAGAATAGTATGTGAAATGTTACAAGTCGTGCTTAAAATATCGTGGTTATATCTCTCGGAAAGGTTGAAAGAAAAAAAACACCAGCCATAACAGCCATTATACAACTGCGATTAAAAAATATGGAATGATCGAATAAAGTTGTGGTTTAAGGAATGCGTTATCAGAACAAGATCTCTGAGTATATACATGCATAGGTAGCATGCCTTTTCTGATCACTATCCTCCACACTCTGCTTTGCTCAGAGCTCCCTTAGTTTACTCCGTTGAGGTCCGGATCTCGGACTTGCCGGTGTGGAGCCCACAAATATTTCTCAAATTTGAGTCTGTCTGCCGGACTGGTGCCGGACTCCATCCTTAAGCCAGTATCCATTTTTATTAGCCAAGGTTGGACGGTGAGCTACTGACTTGGCTGCTCTCCCAGTTTGCTCAGGGCGAGCAAGTCAGAACGCTCAAGTTATGCTCAGGTCATGCTCAGTGAGTGGGATCGAGTTACGTAGGGGATACCGAGGTACTCAGGAAGCCCCAGGGGTGATTTCAATGATTACGTAAGACCCAGGACAGGTGTTCACTTCCAGTACGAAAATGGAACGCTAAGGCTTAATAAGCTCTTAGGCCATTTTTCGAGGCACTACATACCTACTACATAGGCAGCTGGTTGGGTTAGAATATCTTTCGTATGTGCACTGAGAAGATATTACACATGAAGTGAGGCACCCTTAGATCATAGCAAATCTTGTGTTAATTTCGACTGAGGGCACGAGAAAGCTGATTCCAGAGATTATCCGTTACATATGCTCGAGGCAGAGTGTACACAGAGAGCGTACAACGTTATAAACAGAAACAACCCGGTTTATTTTCGGTAGAAATAGGGCACCGGAGAAAATATGTAAAAGTTATTCGGTGTAACTCAGTGTGGATCAAGAAAAATTAAGCTCATCGAGTGGCAACGTGGGCTTTTACCTAATGCTTCCGTGGTGGTTGGAGTCGATTGGAGTAACTGACTGTCTTTTCTTCCTGAGATCCCTTTCATTGTATGAATTCCTGCATCCCACAAAGCTATGTCTTACCTAAATGTTTTCGAAGCCCATGTCGGAGTTAGTATGGCGAAGTTATCTTATTTAGCAGTACACCCAAGGTTGAAATCTTCACTTCACCGTTTCCATCCTCCATAATCCCGCTATCCTATCAATTAAACACACAATTTTTTTTTTTTTTAAAAAAAAACCAAAATGGTTCACCGCATCCACATCGCCGTGCTAGACGTCGATATCCCAGCTCGTAAACTATACGAGGCTAGAGGACTCTGCAGTGCCCACTTCCGAACCATCCTCCGCGAGACCGCATCACGCCTGAACGAGACCTTGTTCGCGGAGAAAGAGCAACTTGAAGTCAAGATCACGCCATATGATATCAGAGGAGGCCATTATCCCGACCTATACAAGCTCCGCGGCCATGCAGACGAAAGCCAAATCCCCGTGCAATCCCCCGTGGACGCAGTCCTGATCACCGGCGGATCGCCTGGTGTATACGAAATGGACCATTCACCATGGATGCAAGAACTCGAGAAATTCATCAAAACTGTCTACAACCAATACCCAGAAGTCCGCATCCTTGGCACCTGTTTCGGCCACCAACTTATTTCCCACGCTCTCGTCCGCAACGTGGAGGACCCCGTCCGCGATGTTTGGGTTGAGCAATGCCCTCTCGGTCGTGAGGTCGGAATTTATACTGTTCAATTGGAAAATGCATTTGTGAAGTCATTCCCGGATGCGCTCGGTGATCTTCCCGAGGGAAAGTTGCGCATTCAGATGTTCCATGGCGATCGGGTGATGGCAGTTGAGAAGGGAACTGCTGTTACGCTTACTGAGTCACCGCCAGTTTCGCTGCCCGCGCCGTGGATTAATATCGGAAGTACACCAATCTGCCCTATTCAGGGACTTTACAACCCCGGCAGAGTGCTGTCTGTGCAGGGTCATTATGAAATGGATGCCTTTGGCATGACCAAGATGTGCTTGGAATCTGCACCGGTCATGGGATGGAAGGAGTCGAAGTTGGCTTTGTTTTTAGAGCAGGTTGGAGATGATCGTGAGAAATGTCAAGATGATGCCAAGGCATTTGCCTCTGCTGTGGTGTCTTTTTTGGCTGGTTTTGAACAATGACAGGCGGATGATGAGAAATCAAAAATAATGAGGTTCTCTACTTCCACCACTTATGGTATGAAGATGAATAGAATGATATTGCAGAGGAAAACAATACACGTTAACTACGCAAAAAGCCCATATATGCAACAATTAGCAATGTACAATATGGAATCGGGAATTACCCTCAATATGCAAACAATTCATTATATACAATATAAAACGCTTCTCAAACCGCCGAGATAGGCAGGGAGAGCCGTTTTGGAAATTATTTTCGCCCGAGTCTCCCACTTGACGGTTCTAAAGTCAATTCCAATCTCTGCCCAGTCCGCAATAATGTGTTCTGTCTGCCCTGCCTACAGGCTCCCAACCGTCAAGACAGCAGGGTCTACCGTGTGTTGCGGCTGTGAACCATGACTACCGCGGCCGTAGAGAGTGATCTTGATGCTATCGCAAGCAGCCATGATTGTGCCAGGTCGGGGAACCAACACTTCGTGGTCGTATTCGTATAATGTGCTAACCAAAGATGTAATCGGGCATAGGGATCTTCAAATAAAGTCCATCATCAACCATAGCCTCCGCCCCGCTCTTCGTTCGGCTGGAAGAGTACAATTAAAGTCCCGCTCCATGTATTCTATGCATGGACCAGAACTTCAGCTGCTGCGAGGAGACATGTAAGGTGCTTATCATGGCCCCATGCATGCATTACTAGTTTTTCATTGCCATCTAGTTCCTTGACTGGAAGTGCGTCCATGTCAGCCCGAAGAAGGATTTTCTTTCCAGTCCTTTCATTCTGCCACAGGATAAAGAAAATTCGAAGAATATCTAAAAAGATCCATCAACATTAGACCTACAACGATCATTGAAAATGCCGGTGACAGGAAAACGAAGTTGTCATGCCTGTATCACTTCATTTCAGGTACCAGTCTAAATAGTTATTATAGGACTAGATCTCTTGGCTTCAGTGAAGTGAGCAAAATCTCAAAGCAGAGAAGCTACTTCCTTTTCATTGATGATCCCTATTAGAATGGACTAATAAATCCACAATCATCAAAAGTGAACTAAATATGTGACACATCTGACGACGGAAATGGAACGCAAAAAAAGGACATAGGCTTCTAAAGGAGTGCCACGAATGCAGCCCAAAACAGGCCCATTAAGCCAATATGAGGGACATTTAAAGACCCTGCCGCATTGAAGGAGGGAGAGAGTGTAGAGGTAGTTTCCGAACCAGTCTGAGTTCCACGACCCGAGCCCGATGGACTACCGGAAGCATTGTCGGATGTATTTTCACCGCTAGCACCTGTGCTTAGAGTGCTTGACACGGTCTTGATTGAACCAGGCAATGATGTTGTGATAAGCGAGCCAGATACTAATGTTGTTGCAATCGATCCGGGTACCGAGCTTGTCACGAGGGAGCCTGACGTTGAGATTGTGATAATATATCCCGAGGAAGAAGTTGTCAAAATTGTAATAGGTACCGAGGTTGTGACAATTGAGACGGAAACTGATGTTGTAACCATAGTGACTGGTTGAGTTATCTCCACTGAGCTGGATGTTTCCTCGGTCCCAGTGGTAGCAGTGCTTTTTTCAGTGGACTGAGTGCTCGTTGTCTCAGTGCTTGTCACTTCGGTGCTGCTGGCTTCAGTGCTCCTAGCCTGAGTACTCGTGATTGTGGCTGCCGTCGATGCTTCCGTGCTAGTAGTGATGGTGATCTGGGTGCTCGTCGCTGTGGTTTCCATTGTAGTGCTAGTGGCACTTTGTTTTGTTGTGGAAGTGACCATGTCGGAGCAGAAATTCAGCCACTGTGCAAACGTCGGCAACATTCGGGATGAATATTGGTTAGAGCCAGATTCAGCGTTGTTGGTAATGCACTCCTCGCAAATATCCAAGTTCTCCATAAACGCCGAGTCGCTCTTGCAAAGCTCAGGTGTTTTCCCAAGCTTTTGTGGCTCAGTTGCAGCATCGTTACAATCATTGAAACAAACAGTAGGAATATTCGTTATGTCGACTCTTTTGGTCTTTTGGGTGACAGCGAAGTCCCATAAGGACATTTCACGCTTACTGTTGGCGGCAACGGGGTCTTCCGGGAACTGGAAGATAGAGTAATTGAGACCGAAGTCCGTCGGGTTGAGGTTGTAATAATTCAATGAGACATTGTATTGCCAAGATGGATGGACGTCCAAAGGCGGAGCCACAATGCAGTCTGAGGGGGTGCAGATGTATCCAGGGTCGGGAAGACCTGCTTCAATGTTGCAATCTGAACGATCACCTGTATGAAGTGGCTTGCAAAGATACCCAGGTGCGCAGCCCCAGGTGTAGTCATCTGGCAACGCGGTGGAGGGTGTGTAGGATGGGTTGCTGATAAGACTAGAGCATACAGAGGCGGATACGGTCGTAGTACTGCCTGAACTTGTAGTATCAGGCCCGCTAATGGTGGCAGTATTAGATGGGGGAATTGTTTGGGTTGTTCGTGAGTCTGATAACATTAGCTGTTGCAATAACACTAAATTTTCTATGCTTCACAACATACCTGGGATAGTGACAGGGTCGATAATGGTTGTTGAATCACCGATAGTCACTGTACTTCCAGGGCCAGTGACAGTTGTGGTAAGGGTTGAGCCAGGTAAAATGCTACTACCATCTGAGACAATGAAGGTGGTGGCAGGCTCAGTAATTATTGTCGTGATAGTTGCCCCTGAAAATGTTGTTCCCGGTAGAGTGACAGTGGTGTTTGGGGTAGTGACAGTTGAACCACCGGTCGTAGTCGCCGATGTTATCGATACTAGAACAGTGGTATCATCTACAGAGCTGGAAGTGGTTATGATTGTCACTTGAGTGGTTGTTGGAGTTGTCGTCCCTGGAGCTGTACTAGAATCACCAATAGTCGCTGATGTTATTAGGGTAGTTGTTACAGGTACGCTCGAGGTGGTGGTCACAGGGGTTATACTCGAGGTGGTATTCACAGATACACTCGAGGTGGTGGTCACAGGCGGTACGCTAGAGGTAGTGGTAACGGATACGCTTGAGGTAGTAGACACAGTGGGTACGCTCAAGGTGGTGGTCACAGATACGCTCGAGGTGGTGGTCACAGGAGGCACACTCGAGGTAGTAGTCACAGGAGGTATGCTTGAGGTGGTGTTCACAGATACGCTCGAGGTAGTAGTCACAGGAGGTATGCTCGAGGTGGTGTTCACAGATACGCTCGAGGTGGTGGTCACAGATACACTCGAGGTGGTGGTCACAGGAGGCACACTCGAGGTAGTAGTCACAGGCGGTACGCTTGAGGTAGTAGACACAGTGGGTACGCTCAAGGTGGTGGTCACAGGAGGCACACTCGAGGTAGTAGACATAGGAGGTATGCTCGAGGTAGTGGTCACAGATACGCTCAAGGTAGTAGTCACAGGAGGCACACTCGAGGTAGTAGTCACAGGAGGTATGCTCGAGGTAGTGGTCACAGGCGGTACGCTTGAGGTAGTAGACACAGTGGGTACGCTCAAGGTGGTGGTCATAGGAGGCACACTCGAGGTAGTAGACATAGGAGGTATGCTCGAGGTAGTGGTCACAGATACGCTCGAGGTAGTGGTCACAGGAGGCACACTCGAGGTAGTAGTCACAGGAGGTATGCTCGAGGTAGTGGTCACAGATACGCTCGAGATGGTGGTAATAGATACGCTCGAGGTGGTGGCCACAGTCCTCGAGGTGGTCAAGTCATCTGTGCATGTACACGATGTGATTGTTATCAACTCGGTTGTGTAATCTGTGAGGGTTTTTATAGGTTCATTTGCGGGCAGTGCTATTGCGGCTTTTGCAGCAACATTCACCGGCTCAATGCCAACATCGGCGACAGCACTCAGGGTTGGTGCATTTAGACAACCGCTCACAGTTTTAGTAGTAGCCTCGGTGATAGTAATCGTGGTAGCGCCTGGAGAGCTATTTCCATTCTGCGTAGAAGTGTCGGTGACAGTTGCAGCGGAGCAAGACTTGCCATCACCTAGCCAAAGTGTAACCCCGACTCTTACTGTGGTCAATATGTCCTCTTGTTTTACCGAGAGCGCGGGGGACCTGTTGACCAAACTGCTGTGACTTGATGACACCAAACTGAAGACAATCGCCAACAGCGACAACCAAGCGACCGCGTCCTGCATCTTTGCCTGTCTGTAGAAGAAATTCTTCCGGGGATTGCCAGCAAGGTAAACAGGCTTAACAAAGAAGATGACTCGAAGGAATTTGAAGACATCCAATGTGTACGCACGGTCCCCTTCCATGAAAGAAAGCCCAATAGTTCGAGGCTCAAAATTCTCCCTCGATGGGCATCATCTCAGACAACGCAGCATAGCCCCATCTCGACGATTACGAGGAGATAAAGTTCCGAACCCGAACAAGTATGCATCGACCACAATCGGGGGGCCAACGGGCTCCTTCGGTTGAGTCGGTTCTTTTTCCCGTAGCTGCATGATTCTAACCATGCAACAACACCATCATGGTAATGATCAGAACGGTCAGACCACAAGCTGAACAACCGTATTCCACCTACCATCTATCCATGCTTGTTTCTGCTTGTTTCTGCTTGGCTATTTCGTATTCAGGGTGGGGGGCAACTGACAACAAAGAAGATCAAAGCCGCCTCACAAGTTCCGACCCCGCCCCCTCGCTTTTTGCATTTGGAGAGATGTCAGCAGTAAATCAGAATATCAATAGGACTTGTCATTTTTGAATTGTGACAACTTAGTGATGAGCTCAACCGCCATTTCATCAATTGAAAAATGCGGTTTCTTTTAGGCACGCTGACCTTGCTGGCCGTAATAGACTGCGTAGTGGCCGTCTGCAGCACATTTCCGACTCAAATTAATGTTTCTATGTGCAGCTGGCAAGGTCTACGTGGTAAGCACTCCTTGTCTGTTTTTATTTTTTTTTCCTTTTTACAAGTAGGTTCTTTTTACTAACAGCGGTAGCCAATATCCTGCGCGATACAATCTTCCTCGATGGCGGAGAGCTATGGTATCAAAAGTATGAGGTTCGCCATGGATAAATCCCGATTTTTACTGATAATTACAGAGGATATGACGACGGTTGCACCGAACCCCAGGCAAATAACAGTAGGCGCGATCAAATAGATGTTGATGTATGTGATGTATGTACATAACTAACTAGCAGCAGATGTGGAAGCCACCATCTATTACCTGAACCTCACCACTTCTTTCAACACTAAATCTGATTTCATGAATCTCCTCAGAAACATGTCAGTCGCCGGCGGTGCAGCTAGTATAGCTCCCAATTACGTTGACGGCACGATGTTTGCGAACGATAACGAGTTCTATCTCTATGGGTGGGCATCCTTCACCTCTCTATCTAATGGATCACTGATACTGATATTCGTTATTACAGAGGCATGATTCATAATACGGATAGTGCTGATCCTCCGCCTGCTAATCAAGTCCTGTCGTACGCTGCGCACCAATATGGCGCCTATAGAAGCTCATGGGCGCCTGGTTGGAACCAAGAATACCTCTCCGCCAATGTCACACGATATATCACCAATGGCGCTGCTGTGTCATCTCCAAGGGAGAACCTAGGCTTTTACTTTAGTGGGATGCGTGCGCCAGACTGGGGCGACTTCAATTTAAACCAACTTCAATCCAACCAAACGGCCGATACGTTAATCACTCTGGACATGTCGGTTATGGGTAATGGAAACTGGACAAACAGCACACTACCGAGCTATATTCCTGCTCGTTCTAACGCGGAACTGGTCTGGGTACCTGTATCTGAGTCTGGAGTTTTAGTGGCTATTGGCGGAGTGGTTGAACCTATTCAGTTTTTCCGGAATGATAAAGCAAACTCGTCACGGACGGAAGAGAGCAAAAAGATTAGCCCGACGTTCATGGAGACGGTTTCCGTCTTTGATGTCGCGAGTGGAAGCTGGTATCTCCAGAACACGACGGGTGATATACCGCCACAGTTGACGGAGTTCTGCTCTGTGCTTGCTAGTGCGCCTGATGGGTCATCCCATAATATTTACATCTATGGAGGATACAATGGTTTGAGCTATAACGCCAATCCATCCGACGATGTGTATATATTGTCTCTGCCTTCCTTCACGTGGGTCAAGGCATACAATGGTACAAACACACACAGCCGCAGCGGTCACCAATGCATTAAAGTATATCCTGATCAAATGCTAGCGGTTGGTGGACAACATGTCGACTCAACCCAATGTCTGGAAGGAGGTGTCATTGTCAACTTCAATCTCAATACCCTGAGGTTTGAGGATACATATGATCCCACAAATTGGAGTGAGTATAAAGTGCCAGATGTCGTGACGGAACTGATAGGTGGCAAGTGAGTATAGACGTAACAGTCTAGAAAGCGAATTATTATGGCTGACAGCTTATCAGCTCTGACGGAGGTGCAACCACCACTGCCCCAAAGTCATGGACCAACAGCTCTCTAGCCGGTATTTTTGACAAGAAATATGGAAAGACCATCGAGACATATTGGCCCTACAAAAGCACCAGCAGCAATTCCAGCGCCGGTGCCTCTTCGCAGGATCACAACGGGGGCAGCGGCTTTCCTAGCTGGGCTGGCGGAGTAATCGGTGCGGTCTTGGGCGTGCTCATCATTGCAATTCTTACCGGACTCTGGTTTTATCGCCGAGGTCGGCGCCAATACAAGTCTGCCGAAGCCGAACCCGAGGCGACGGAGGCTGAACCAAAGGCCCGTCCTCCAGAATGGATGTATGCGAGTGGCCCAGCATCCCCTGGACCCGGGCCAGTATCTTCATCGACGGGTATGGAGACAGCGGAGACGGTGCGGACGACGCAGACCTCGGCAACGCAGCCGTCGACAGCACAGCCATCGATAACACAGGCTTCAACTGTGCCAGATTCCCTCGTCTCTCCTGCGACCCCTGGTACAGTGGAATCAGGAGGAGATGCGCTATATGAGATGCATGGTATGTCAATGACTTTCTTTATTCGATCCCTAATAGGAAGTGGATGTTTCAGAGTACTAACTCATTAACGTGTACCCAGATTCATCACCTGTTGAGCTTCCCACACCATTCAATACCGCCTACTTCGCCTACGACGGACCTTCTAAATCCGATCCAAGGCGAGGCTCCCAGTCTCCTGTCTCACCGCAGACTCCTAGTGAGACGGAGTCGGAGTACTCCTATCCAACAGGTCACAACCGACGCCCATCCTCGCTGTCATTAACGTCACCATTGTCGATTGATAATGTGATGAGCGGTCGGTCGTCGCACTTTTATGAATATTTTGATAGTTTGGAGACCCGGCGAGCAGGTCATCAATCTGAGGCTTCTCGATTGACTGATCGTTTGGAAGAGAAGGGGCACAAAAGGGGTGGTGAGACTATTCGGGAGGATGAATAGGATATAGCTCTTTAATGTGTTATGGTGATACCATTCTTGTATGTAGAATAGAGAGATTAGTGCGTTTGTTCGCGGTGGACCTAGTCATAAATTCGTAATACCGAAGTGGTTTGCAGTACTAAAGTATAAAAATCCCAATACAAGCCCAAGTTAAGCCAATATACTCCGTCGACCTGTGTTCTGGGCATACTGGCCCGATATATCTGAACGCCGACCATACACAGCAGTTGTAGCCAAAGCGGCCAAGGATGCAGGTATCTCAAAATGCTTGTTGATAGCCGCGCTCCGTGGAGAGCCTTGTTCCCAGGTTGAGTTAAGTATATTGACTGTTGCTCGCTCGGCAACTAACTGGTGTTCTCGATCTAGACGAATGTGTGAGCCTGGAACCATAAGACATTCATCCACTGGGAATACCTTCTTCCATCAAAAATTGAGGCAGTAAAACAGGCTGACCATCCCCGTCCCCTGAAGAAGACCTGCCCCCCTTGTCTCGCATATCCCATCTCCGCTTCGACCGTGGGGGTATGGATTCTTTCACTGGCTTCTCGGCGCCCGAGTACTTCCCCCGGGACGCGATACCAGCCCCCCAGCGCAATCGGATCTCGTATCCCTCGCATGTGAGGCCCCGGGAACTGCATTTTCGGCAGGTTGGGCGCATTTCATCGCACTGGACCCGCCTTTTTTTACAGGTCCAGCATCCCTTGAAAGAGCGATGACGGTGGGAAAGGTCTTTTTCCTTCTCGGTTGGAGGCATGTTACTGAGAGGACAGTAGTTAATGAAGACAAGAACAAGGATAAAAAGCCTCAGGAAGTACAACAATTCACTCATATATACCCGTGCGAGCGTAGTACTATGCACATCTCGTACTGTGATTGGCTGAATAAAGATCTCAGTGAGCGAAATAATACATTTTAACCTTCTACAGAGCTTTCCCGTTTATTGACAAGAATATTATGTATTCCATTAATTGTCTCCCATCCTTGCAAAATATATCTTAATGATCTGGGGATTTGGGGAGGCAAATCCGGTCTTTAAAAGTCGGATTTTAAGGTCAGCTTGCCGTTTTGGGGAAGGTCCATACAGGAAAAACAAGCTTGTCTTCTCAACCTTTCCACTGGCATTTCTGAGATCTGCCCTGAAGAGGAAGATAGTGTGTCAAAATTCCAATTATCAATTTCAAGGGACGATATGGATGCTTTGCGACCGGTATATGCTTCAATAATTCCAGGTAAAGCCGTTACCTTAACCCGACCCTGACCTCGGGAGGGTGATAACTCTGTGTTACAGAATTGGGCATCAAATCAACTTCCCTGGCAATAATCCCTCGATTCGAATATCCAGCCGATCTTCGAATACCATTGATAGCATCGACACTGCACATAACAACTCGCATCAACCTTCCAGAGAGGGGATCTTCAGCCCTCGTGAGATGTGGGGTACAGAAAAAAAAAAGACTGGTGCTCTACACATACCTTCATAATGTGTCATCTAATCGTCTAAAATGCCCTCAGGTTTTATATCTACCATGTTGGCCACGCTCGGTGAATATCCAGTGGACATGCCCCTCTACGGCTACAAACGCCGACGCCCATGGGGTTTCCCAGAAGAAATGACAAACCCCCAGGTCTTGAGAATGGGAATGCGGGACATCCAGTGCCTCCAACTGCCCCAGCAAACACATTCCTGGATCCAATATATCGTTTTTAGAAGGAGTATACAGTGTACAGCCCAGAGACAAATATTTCCCTTTCACAACAGCATCAATTACGTTGCCAGGAAATGACCCTAGACTGAATACTCTCAACACCTCCTTCACCTACCCTGATTAGTGCTTGTGATTGCCTTATGAATTGGGGAGGAGAGCGTTAACGATGAGGGTGTTAGTGGTTCCGGTATATCCTATATAGAGCAGTGAAAGCTGTGCAGAAGGAGCTATCCGCGTCTGTGGCAAGAAGTTGATCCTTTATTGCAACTAGTCTCGACTTAGCTGTAGCAACCAAAAGGTGTATTCCAGAGCCCGGATACTCCTCGCAAGACATTGCGCTGGTATTTTTCCTGCCCAGAATTCTGACAATCGTCGCGTGTCCACCTCCGCCTCCGTGATATAAACTGTCTGTGGTGTCAGGATATCTGTTAAATTTCGGCTGTGTATAATCATCCCATAAAGTATTGAGATCAATCTCCGTTCCAAAACGGAGAAACAACGCCTGCCAGGCCTCAAATGATTGAGATTTTATATCCGTCTAGGTTTGCTGCGACGAATCGTTGCAGTCAGTTGGGGTAGAACACTGAGTAATGGGCTGTCCCTTTTCATATTTGATATCCAGAAAGAGTCGGTCCCTTCAACACAACCCCTCGTCTTATCTAGTTAGCACTATCGGGACTTGCCAACGCGAATCTTCAAAACCGGAGATGCTTAATGTCCTTTACTCAGGACAAGCAATTGAGACGCTCCCCCGGATCCTTGGTAATATGTAGAATCTTCCATTTTGCTATGTACAATGTAATATTTCCTTCCTGTAGATCCAAAAGCCCTTCAAGCCCTGGTCTCAAAGTTTAGACTTCATGTTCACATGGATAGCCTTGATATTAGAGTAAGCAGCAAGACCAGCCTCTCCAAGCTCGCGACCAATACCAGATTGCTTCACGCCACCGAATGGAATGCGCCAGTCACTATCATTACTAGAGTTAATCCAGACCATACCAGCCTCAATCTTCTTAGCCACGCGATGCGCGCGAGTCAAGTTGGTCGTGAACAGCGCACTTCCAAGACCATAAGTCGAGTCATTGGCCATCTCAATAGCGTCCTTCTCTTCGCTGAATTGGGCAATCACCACGAACGGACCAAAGACCTCCTCTTGGTAGATACGCATCTTGGGCGTAACATCGGTGAAGATAGTAGGTTCAACGAAGAAGCCTTTTCCATCACCAACACCAGTGAAAGGCTTACCACCAGCCACGAGGGTAGCCTTCTCAGACTTACCGATGTCAATGTAAGACATAATGCGGTCATACTGAGCCTGCGTCACCTGCGGGCCCTGGAAGGTCGACTCCTCAAACGGATCGCCGACCTTGGAGACATTCTTTACCTGAGCCTTGAAAGCCTCTAAGAAGCGGTCGTAGATCTCGTTCTGTACCAGAATGCGGGACGTGGCTGTGCAGATCTGGCCTTGGTTGTACATGATGCCGATATGGGCCCATTCAACGGCCTGCTCGAGGTCCGCATCGTTGAACACAATCAGTGGGCTCTTACCACCTGTCTCCAGGGTAATGTTCTTCAGGTTCACACTGGCCATCTTCATAATTTGCTTGGCTGTCGCTGTGCTGCCTGTGAATGCGATCTTGTCCACATCCATGTGCGAGGCAAGTGCCGCTCCAGCGACAGCGCCGTGCCCGTTCACGATGTTCACCACACCGGGAGGGAAGCCTGCTTCCACAATCAGATTGGCAAGGAAGAGGATTGAGAGAGGGGTTTGCTCGGCTGGTTTGAGAACGACTGTGTTGCCGCAGGTGAGGGCGGGGCCGAGCTTCCAGGCGGCCATAGCGAGGGGGAAGTTCCATCTTTAATGCTATAGTTAGCAATTGACTTGAACGATTTTTCATGACAGATCTTCGGAACTTACGGAATAATTTGGCCGCAGACACCAACGGGCTCCCGCACGGTGTAGGCGAACTTATCCTGGGTTGTATCGATGACTTGGCCAAAGACCTTGTCGGCATATCCGCCATAGTAACGGATTGTCTCAGCGGTCTCGGTCAGGTCGTCATTAAAGGAAACTGAATACGGCTTTCCATTGTCGATTGTTTCGATAGTGGCGAGCGTGGCGCGGTTGTCCTCGATGAGTTGGGCCAGGCGGTTCATCAGCTTTCCGCGGTCAATTCCAGGTAGATCGCGCCAACAAGGGTTATTCAAAGCAGCGCGAGCTGCTTTGACGGCTTTGTCGACATCTTCGGCGGAAGCTGCGTAGATCGATGTGATTTCCTTTGCGGTTCTAGTTCGACCATCAGTCAGTTGTGGGACTAGGAAATGCAAGCTTAGATTTCAGTTTATCACGTACGTGGGGTTGATGCTGGCAATCTTCTCGCCGGTGGAACTCTTGACCCATCGGTTATTGATGAACAAGCCGGTGGGCTGAGTCCAAGTGTGGCCGTTAGGGGCAGTAAGTTGAACAGACAAGTCGGCCATGATTCTATGTGCTTTATATTATGAGTGTCTTCTGGGCATGAGAAGATAGTGCAGCTAGATGAAATGAATTTGTAACTAGTTATTAAATCCAAGCTCAGCTATGGATACTACAATAAGTGCTTCGGCTGGACATGCCATTTCAGGTAGCTTATCGGATACATCATGGTACATATATTGACTCCACACGATAGAGATCAATCTCTAGATTTCCGAGGCTAAAAATGGGAAGAAGTTGAGGTGGATTAGTGGTGGATGGAGGTGGATTGGGGTGGATTGGGGTGAATGGAGGTGGATGGAGGTGGATGGAGGTGGATTGACTTGAGACAGGCCGTAGATAAACCGAGGCGCTAAACCAAAACAGGCAAGTCCACCCACGAGCTGTCGCATCCTTTTGGGGAAAATAATGTCTGAAATGAGTTGCTCTTCTGCTTACTTTTGTCAATTGAAGATCTATCATTTTTCCTTCATAGTAAAAATCAAAGGTTCATAATAAAGTTGCCTTGATGGACTACCTAGGGGGCTATACCTACATAGGTAGGGCTGTGGAGGCTCACGTCACATCCCATGTGAAAATAAGCTTGATTTAACGACTTGGCATCTCCCCTAATTCGTCTATCCGATCATATATTGTCAACTTAGGGTAGGTCTTGCCTAGCGCCGATGGGCGGTCTTTCGTCATTCCTATAAGACTTGCCGACCACTAACAAATGACTGTGGCCACATCTTTCCCGGCCCGTTGTGATTGCAATTGGCTGAACCATTTCGATGGCGAACGTTTTACGCAAAAGATATTATGGCATAGAATCAAAGTCTCGATAACTCCTGTGCAAAGATACATCTTCTCCAGACATTGTCCCAAATTGAGCAACGGCGAGAGAATCCACTTTCGGGACCATTCGCTCACTTTATCCGACGTCCTTATAGTGTAGATATAGATCCTGAATACCCGACTAGGAAGGTACATGCGGGGAAATTCGATCAGATATTCAAGGTCCATTAGCTATATAAGGTCTATCGCAGCTTTGGGATGGAACTTCTGGCTTTCTACAAGTTCACAACTCCAGCTTTCCCCTTGATACCCCTTTTACCCCTTCATCATGGCGTCTGCCCCTGATACCGAGTCAATTCCTGGCTACACAATCTTCCGCGAGGGGGATTATGAAAGTGTTGCTGCCGCTGCTATGCTGCCGCAAGGCACCCCGCACCCATTAGGTATGACATGCATCTTTATAAGCTCCGAGAGTACTGCTAACTCCGAACCCTAGATCAACTTTCTATTAAGGAAATTCCCGAGGCGGCAAAGATTATCCGGGATTATGCCAACCCCAAATATATCAAGTTCAACTGCATCACACTCCGTGAACCCCGCAAAGCGGAATACCGGGCATTCCGTGCTGGCGCTGTCTCAGCTCCTGCCCGTCGCGCTTTCGCGATTGTCATTGTGGGCGGAACCAACAAAATCGCAGAGGTGGTGGCCAATCTAGACACCGGCAAGGTTGAAGAATGGAAAGACGTTCACGACGTCATGCCTACCCTCACCCTAGAGGATCTTGATGTGATGGAGCGTGTTGCCCGCAAAGATGCCCGGGTCATCCGTGCCTGCAAGGACATCGGAATCACCGAGATGAACAAGGTCTTCTTCGACGCCTGGGCTATCGGCATCGACGAGCGCTGGGGATACGACCACCGCCTCCAGCAGGGTCTGGCTTACTACCGTAACTCCGAATTCGATAACCAATATGCCCACCCTCTGGATTTCAGTGTTGTCGCCGACACCGACACGGAAGAGGTTCTTAGCGTTGATATTCGTTATGTGAACGGCGAGCGGACCGCTGCCCCTCTCAAGGAACACAACTACCTCCCAGAATTCATTGGCGACAAGTATAAATATGACCGCCTCAAGCCCATCGATATCACCCAGCCTGAGGGTGTCTCTTTCAAGGTCCGTGGCAACGAGCTGACCTGGGCTAACTTCAAGATGCACATTGGCTTCAACTACCGTGAAGGTATTGTCATTTCGGATGTGCGCACCCACGACATGTACGAAGATCGCGAGCGCACTCTCTTCAACCGTATTTCTGTGGTTGAGATGGTTGTTCCCTACGGCTGCCCCGAGAAGCCCCACCACAAGAAGCATGCTTTCGATGTTGGCGAGTACGGCACTGGTTTGATGACCAACTCCCTGAAGCTGGGCTGTGATTGCAAGGGTGCTATCCACTACATGGATGGTGTCATGTCTACTTCCAAGGGTGAGGCAGCTGTAATCAAGAACGCCATCTGCATTCACGAGGAAGACAATGGTCTCCTCTATAAACACACCGACTACCGCGACGGCACAGTGATCTCCGCCCGTGACCGCAAGCTCATCGTGTCCCAAATTATCACTGCCGCTAACTACGAGTACGGCTTCTATCACACCTTCACTCTAGACGGAACCTACAAGCTGGAGATGAAGTTGACCGGCATGCTGAACACCTACTGCATGCACCCAACCGAAACCGCCGCTCCTTTTGGCACAGAAGTCGCCCCCTCTATCAACGCCCACAACCACCAGCACCTGTTCTCCCTCCGCATCGACCCTGAAATCGACGGCCAGAACAACTCTGTCATCCAAAATGACGCCGTCTCCTCCGAAGCCGCCGTCGGCTCCCCAGAAAACCCCTACGGCAACGGCTTCTACAGCAAGAAGACTCCCCTCCGCACGTCCCTCGAGGGCGCCGCAGACTACTGCTATGAGACCAACCGGTCATGGGACATCATCAACCCGAACCGCATGAACCCCATTGCCAAAAAGCCCGTCGCCTACAAGATCCTCAACAACAATTGCCCCCCTATGCTCGCCAAGCCAGGCAGCACCGTCTGGAAGCGCGCCGCTTTTGCGCGCAAGCCCCTCTGGGTTACTCCTTACAAGGACTATGAGCTCTTCCCAGCTGGTGACTACGTATGTCAGTCCGACGGCTCTGAGGGACACCCTTATAACTCAACCATTGCCGACTGGGCACAGCGCGATGAGAACATCGAGAACACCGATATCGTCTGCTACTTGCAGTTTGGTCTGACACATTTCCCGCGTACTGAGGATTTCCCTATCATGCCTGCTGAGCCAGTTAGCATTATGCTGCGTGCCTCAAATTTCTTCGAGAAGAACCCTGGTCTCTGGGTGCCTCCATCGGCTATTTGTGTTGATACCCAGTCGAAGAATGCGTTCCCTTCTTCTTGCTGTGCCCCAAGTAAATCCCGGATGTGAGGGGTGACAGCGCGATGGCATTGATTTATGATATGGTGTTTGGAAATGGGTGTTCTTTGGGTTTGCTTTGTTGTACATAGTATAAATAAATAGTACATAGCCATGCCTTGTTTGTTGATACCAGATTTTGGCCCTGAGTCCTAGCGTATTCCATTAGGAATCCTAGTTAATTCTTAGTAATGGACGTAGAATCGGGCTGCAACGCGAACCCTAACTTTGTATCGTTAACTCCCAATGCAGTTGTGCAGCTGAATCACCAGTTCCTGCATAAAGCCATCTCAATGGCTGCTTTTACTCAATGGAATCTAACAGAATCTAGTTCCTTTTTAATTCCATTACAAATAAATCAGTGATCCATGAATCTACAAGGATTGAGGAGAATTCCATAGATGTGGCCTTCTATGTTGGTGGCCTAGGACCACCATTACTTATAGTCCGTAAGAGTCTACTTTTCACGTTCTACTTCATTCAACCTATATAACTTTTATATCACCGGGGCCATCACATCTTCTGTTGAGATGAGGATCTGAGCTACCGTGGTCATGTATTGATAAGTTGTTCATCTTCCCACAACATGGACTTCATCTCTCCTCCCCTCTCTTTCCCCTCTTGCTTTCTCTTTCGGTCTGTGTTCCTATAATGCCGGATAGCTTCATGAATTTCGTTCTTACCCACTCATCTATTTTATACCTTGTAGGCATCATCCTACTGCTCGCTCTGCTAAGGTCTCAACATCCCGATCTCCTCTAACCACTTTCATCCGCATATCAAGGAAGCAAAAGCTCTACCTATACCCGTGCGCAGGGGGGCTAAATGTAGGAAGCGTTTTCCTTGAGAACGCGAAGAGGGATGCTAAGAGGATACACGATCAAATTAAATAGCACCACCACCCGCGTTTATTTCCCTAACAGTTAAAAGAAGTAGTTCCTAGTTTAAACCAGATGGCTTTCAAGCTGAAGCTGGTACAAGTCAATGCTCTTGTGCATGTCAGATCTGCAATGGTGGCATGTAGCGCACTTAATAGAGATTTCTTCTTTCTATATCGTTTCCTGTGATGGCGTCTGCCTATTTTATAGTGGTCCTTATTCTATATACCATTTGGCCTATAATCAATCGCTACATATATTCTCGATGCTGGAACAAACCCCTCACATCTCCTATTCTCCGGCATGAAATCGAGGATATTGATCAGTAACGGGCCCAACTAGTAGAAGAGTGCCAATCGCGATTAGTTAACCAGCTGTAGTGAAGCCATCCCCCAGCATATCAAAGGGAAGTGTCGAGTATATACCAACACTAATACTCCCAGCAACATGCATCCTAGTATTCGCTATTTAGTAAATGGGTATTCTAAGGTTGTTACCTAATAAAGCTCTTTGTTTTATAACTAAACGGAGTTTTAGTGAATGGTTCTTCTAGGGGCATTGGGAACACTTTTGGCCAAGTTCCAGCTTTAAAATACGAGGCCTGGCGAGATTTGCTGAATTCCCACATTATTTGTAGAAAGATTCACTATTAGAATTTGTTTACACGCTATGCCATTGCTTTTAGGCAAGGCCTTCTAATTCTCCAGAGATGAATTAAGTCGACACACTGCAAGAATACTATTAACCTATACATGTAGTTAGGTTCCCAAACAAGACATAAACAGCGTAAGTACGGCATCTAACCTTCATTCATCTATGCATATGTATATGTACTCATAAAAGCTATCAAATAAGAAACCCTCGCTGCCACCTCCATCAGAACTCAAATAATATTCTTTAGCTCCTGCCCAGCAAGAAGACGTCTCAGGTTATGCGCAATAAGCGCCTCGGGCCCACGCGGACGCCCACCAGCAGCATGAGGCGAGAGGATGAGATTAGGCGCAGCATAAAGCTTTGACTCCTTCGGCAGCGGCTCAGTGGAGAAAACATCCAAAGCCGCACCACCAATGCTACCCTTCTCAAGCGCCTCAAGAAGTGCATCCTCGTCAACAGAAGTGCCCCGGCCAACATTAACAACCCAAGCGTGGTTCGGCAGCAACGCCAAGCGCTCAGCACTAAGCGCACCATTGGTACTCGCCGACCCAGGCAGAATCATAACAAGAGCATCAGTTTTGGGTAGAACGTCTGGCAAGCGATCCTCTGCAACCACCTCAAACCCATGTCGCACACCCGTACTCCGCGCAACACCTGTGACATTAGCCCCGAGCGCGGTCAGGACGGGAGCAAGGCTCTTAGCGATATTACCGAATCCCCAGATGGTAATATTAGCACCCTTGAGGGTACGGAAAGTACCGGGGGCGCGGTCTGGCTGGGCGCCGCCCAGATGACCGGGCCACTCGCCGCGGGACTGGTAGTCGCGCATTTCATAGAAGCGGCGGGCAGCATTGAGTAGCAGGCCGAGGGTGTGTTCAGCGACTGTTTCATCGTGCAGGCCGGAGCCTGTTGTGATAGCGATGCGGGAGGAATCAAAGCCCGCACCGAGGACGTCGTTTGGACCGGCGGCTAGTGACTGAATCCAGCGAAGGTTCTTCATGCGGGAAGCTGCGTCGCGGAGGTTTGTGGCTTTGTTGCTCCATGTTACTAGGAACTCTGCGTCGATTAGGGGTTCGGGAATTGGGAGTGTGACATCGTAGGGATGCAATTCGACGGAGAAGCCTTCCAGGGACTTTGTGTCGAGGTGGAGGGAGGTTGGGTAGAGGAGTTTCATGTTGAGAGCACGTTGGACGTGGTTCGTTAGAGTCCGGAGGCGTTGGATGGGTGACATAAAGAGGGGATGGTCAAGATTCTTATGGGAGAGGAGAGGGGTCACAAATCGGTTGGAACGTGGGGTGTCTCGGCGGAGCTCCGCCGAGACCGGGGTAACTCCGGGAAAGCGCAAATGCCGGCCCCGGGGTGATCAATGGGAACCATAGTAATGCAATTCAAATTCAGTCTAGGTGCTTCTAGGACATTAGGTGATAAATTATAGAATTAGATATAGGTATATAAATATGTAAAAGTGTACATGTAGTTTATCAAAAGAGTGACGGAGTAAAGCACCTTCAAAGGTATTCTATGTTAGCCCGCATCTTCTGATGCAGAGAGCACCTTATATGTACTATATTATAGGTACGACACTCAAATGACACCTAGTAGATAGGTAGAGATAATAAGCACAATGGGTATCAGTCAATTCGGCCACAGCCTACAAAAAAGAAAACAAGCTATACAGCGAAAGATATATACAGAACAAAGATACGTACGGGGGAATCATGATCCCCAACATCAACTTTCCAACTACGAAGCACCATCTTTCTCAACAGGAATCTCCGTATCACCCTCGACAGCACCAGTACCCGTCAAAAAGAACTCGAGCTCACTAGGCCCGCCCTGCGAGTTCTCATTTTCAGCGAGCTGTTCCAGCAGGCTCAGGAAGGGGTCTTTTTCAGATGCGCCCTCGCTACCAGCTGTGGTGTGGGTGGCGCTAGTTTGGGACTGGGCACCTGGGGTCAGAGCGGTGGGGCCTGACTGCGCCATTCCGTTTAGGTTTGCGTGAGCGGTGTCAAAGGGGAAGGTTGCATATTGCGGGTTTGGGGGCGGTGTTGGTGCTACGTTCAGAGTAGCGTCGGCGAGGAAGGCTGGTGGAGAGAGGCCGAAGGGGGAGGGAGAGAAGCCCGGGATGGAGAGGTGGGAGTTTTCTGATGAGCCGGCGCCGGGTAGGTCTGTTCCGGTTGGGAGGGAGAAGATGGAGGGCAGAGATGGTGATTGTTGGTGTTGATTGTTTGGGATCGCGTGGAACTGAAGGGTGGGCGAGAGGGAGATTGTGTGAGAGGGCTTTTGGGACAGAGAATGAGAATGGGAATGAGAGTGCCGACGGTCGATATCTGAGCTCTGTGTGGATGCTAGCGGACTTGATGGCCCAAAGCGGGAATTTGAGAAGTAGGACGAAGCATTCTGATATGAGGGTGCGGCAATTGGTCGTGGGTAGTAGTGATCTTGACGATCAATGAAGTTTGCAGTACTGTATCCAGAGTTAGTGATCGTGTAATATGTATGCAAAAGAAAAAAGGTATCAGCAGTCGACCTACCTTGGAGCCAGTTCATCTCCTGCATCTATGAGGCGAACGTGCGATCCATCTAACGTCAGACCGGGATATCGGTCGAGAAAGTCTTCAAGGTGGAAGACTGGCGAGAAACGCATTGGGCTACTGGCCAGATTGCGCACCAATTCGGAATGGCACGTATAGATAGTCTGGAGCAGCTCACGCTGATGCTGCACGCCAGTCCAAATATTGCGCAACCAAGCAAGCTGGTTCATCTCCCGGGTCAGGAATTCAGCGCTGGAAGAGAAGACCTCTCCTTCGCGGCCCTTGTAGTGCACACCGTGAACATGCACAGTCCCCGCTGTGCATACACAATAGCCGACGAAAGCAGGCCACTCAATCAGCGGAGAATTACGACCTAGTTCAACAAGCTCTGCGATGGCATTGGAGTGCGAAAAACACAAGTTTGTCGCCTCGATTTGCCAGGACTGATGCTGCCCCGTACCTCGGAGCTCTACCAGGTCAATAGGTAGGAACGGGCGGTAGATCAAACAGTGGACCAAATGGTAGATCAACTTGCTCAACAAAAGTGTTGTACTCTCGGGGTGGCCAAACAATGCATCGATAGACGCAAAGACGTCCTGCGTACCGGCCGCCCAAATATCCAATTCTTGTCGAATTTTAGATAGATTAGAAAGCGCATGCCATGGGAAGTGGGAGTCGCCTTTGACTCCACCAGCTGCCAAATACTTATTCGTGACACCAAGAATACGCGTGATATCAATAAGCAAAGAGGCAGCACTTGGTGATTTGCGCCGGGAATCAGCGGAATATTGAATGTTCGGACCGACATGGAACAGCTCGCCTTCCATATTCAAACCTGCTGCGTGTGGTGACCAAGATGGTAGGCGCAGAACAACCGAATGATCGGTGATCAGACATGGACGCCGGGATCCACAGTTAATGAATCTGTCCATCAAGTAAACAGACCAAAATAGCCGACGCTTCATTTCTCTCTCGGTGGATGCAACATTGGGCTTGGAGGGAGCCTCGCGATGCAAATCCAGAGCAACAATCATGGCCACGCAATTTGCTGATAACCATTAGTGAAATTCATCCAGACATGGAGGATCCAGGTCAAGCATACAGAAGGTCATATAAGCTTTCTTTCCCAAACCATAGGCGAAAAACGCTTGTGAAAGTAACACTAGAGTCTGCAATCCTTCCACCGTAGGATTGTCGACATCAACCATGCGTCTTGCCTGTAGCGCCGCATCAAGTCCGGTACGCAGTGACTGCTCCACTTGACCAGGCGAGGTTGTGTATCTGAGATTCGTCAGTTAAACATGTAAAGCAAGCGACAGGGCTTGGAAGCTTGGGGGGGTTTACCTTATTGTCAATGCTGAGATAGCCATGGCCAAAGACGGAGGCAATTGGTTCAATTGATGGTGCTGTCGCGTTGTCACATCATCTAGTATATAAAATGGTTTACCGTGTAATCGATCAAAGTAAATATCGAGGATCGCATCCGATAGGGGTCCATTATTTGCCGGAGTGGGTTGTTGCAGAAGACTTGCTGGGTGGCTGGTCGGCCTAGAGAAGGGATCCACATTCTGGGAGAGAGAAGTTGACAAGGCCGATCGCTCGCTTGATGAGTAAATACTAAAGGAAGCGTCGATGGTGTTGCGACGGGTGGGAAAGCTCGGGGCATCATCCGGGGTATCGGGGGAAGTGGGCGAAATAGGCTTCTTTTCATCGTGGAGTCGTTTCTCCAACCCATCGACCCGCTTGAGGAGAGCTTCTAGCACATCGGTCTTAGGGCCCCGTTTTTTAGGGACCGCATCTTTGAACATAAAAAAATCAACGGGGGAATCATGTGATGTGGAGGGGTGCATGATTGACTTACCATAAAGACATGGGCACTGGAAGACCTTACATGCCTCGCAGCTCGGTCGCAAGCGATTACATTTGATCTATAATGAGTTAGAAACAGTCAATTGCACCCAGACTGACTAGACAGACCTTGCGCTTGCGACAGGATTTGCAATTCATGGTTTCGCGCGGCTCGACCGTCGCACGGCGGGGCGTGAGACGGTCGATGCTAACCTGAGGACGAGACATGGCACATCTACATGGAAGAGAAAGATGAGAAGAAAAAAGAAGACGGCTAGGGCCAAGAGAGACAAGAAGTCAAGCGCATGGCTGTGGCGCCTGAAAAAAAACGAGCCTATACCACAAGCAGGTTGCGGAGGGAAATGCGGAGAAGTGATGTGCCGCCGGAATTCCCCAGTTTAGGCCGACATGGGGGGAATATTCTACGGACGAGTACAATATCCATGGATTTATTTATACTTCTTACTATTAATTTATAATTACATGGATATATTATGTATATCTGCATGTTCTTGTGTATTGTTATTCTTATTTTTAAATTTACTCATACTTCTAATATACCACATTCTACGCACCAATTCAGTTTCCTTCAATTTGTATAAAAGACGGGAAGAATTTCCCTCGGAAAACACCCTTAGGGCTCCGATGCCCACATCCGAGGTGATCCTAGTATAATTGCAGGTAGGACGTAGTTGCAGTAGCTTGATATATTCAGCCAGTAAGTATAGCTATTCTCTTGTGCATTACCCCATCACCTCCATCGCCCCATCACCCCATCACGGGGTTCTCTATTACCGCTTGGGCCCCCCCCCTATTAAGTCCCCCTCAATTTACCCGAAGTGTCTCCTGCAGAACCATTCGTATTTAACATTTAACGGAGTATTTCACAAGTAAAAAGGATATGGAGTAACAGGGGAGGAGCAAGAACGTCTATTACAATTACTATTGGCCCCCGCTTTATTACGCCTTCTCCTTAAAATTAGTCAAATCCCTGATCATCCCTTGAAGCTACTATATTCGATACGGAGACCTCCACTTTGGTTCTCTTTTTAACTTTCTAAACCGTTTGTAGTGCTTATGTTCTCTCTCGATAATTGTGCCAAGGCAGCTAGCACTAGGTCTGCACTCGGCGCAACATACTCAGGTGTTGGTGGCTTGACACCCTTTACTCTATATAGTATCTACTCCGCAGAAGCCGAAAATCTAGGAACATAAAAAAAGCAAAATACAAACCTCACTGTCTATGTTGTAAGTAAAAACCTTCCCTCTCCTCACAAACTCTGCTATATCCCTCTCCCACCCATCCGGTCCAATCCCTTAACAACACCCCCACTATAGTTCACGATTATTAACCGGCCGTTCCTGACTAACCTCAAAACCGCCCCTTACTCCGCGTGATTTCAATCTGCATCCCGACA
Source organism: Penicillium sclerotigenum (assembly GCA_928213465.1). Lineage (NCBI taxonomy): Eukaryota > Fungi > Ascomycota > Eurotiomycetes > Eurotiales > Aspergillaceae > Penicillium > Penicillium sclerotigenum. The sequence continues at coordinate 94,590 of CAKMRK010001148.1, read as the reverse complement.
ATATTCTTCAGCAGTGCATCAATGTGCTGCAGTGGCGCATATGTGCCGGTGTGGGTGCCGTACGATGCCCGCTAGCTCCGACGGCTACCTTCTTCACCCCCTGATTCAGCTCCAGGTCTTGGCCATTGTTCTAGTCCTGGTCTTAGTTCTGAGGTGGATCCCCATCCCCATCCTCAGTTCCACTTCCATTTCCCCCGTGTTTGACATCAGATCCCGAATCCAACCCAAATCCATCTTGAAACCCCATTATTCCTGCTAAATCATCCAGCTGTCGTCGTACAACATAGAAACAGCTCTATTTATTCGTCCTTCGTGTGGTGGTAGATAGTCGCCCGACTGTAGAACCTACACTACGGCGTAATTCCCCGTCGGACCGACCCCGTCCGTGGCGGGGTTGGACTTTGTCTAGAAGTTCGGGGTGATGTAGTGGTCTGATGGGCTGTTGAAGACGATTAAGACCTCAGCAGGGAGTGTATGGCATGTGGATATTGTTGGTTCCTCTTCAGGACTTGTTCTGGAAAATGCGCCCGGGATACTGATTGTTCTGGAGCTGTATTCTGAGACAGATCTTACCATTGCTTTGCTTTGTGGGTTTTGGACGCGCAATGTGGCCGCAGAGGCCTTTTCCATGGATGTGTATGGCGGTGCCGAAGTGTTGTGATCGACCACTTTTCCTTCCTTTGCTAACTCAGCTTCGAGAGTCATTTCCCTGCCCAAGACCCAGGGGATATGACTGCATTGTAGGGTCAGGTGATTCTCTGAGGGTAGGGAAGTGGTGAGGACACCTAGTGGTTGTTTTATGATGAAGGATTGGTGGTGTCGGGCTGCATGATCAGGATGCAAATTGATTGTTATTTCGTGCCAATTGGGAAATAAATAAACCTCGAGAGCGAAAGAGAAACGAGGCCCAGGGTAAGGAGAAAATGAGTCAGGCCTAGAGCAAGTTGACCACAGATATTCAGATAAGTTCTCATCTTGCAGCATATATATACATATCCGGTGCACTTGATCTTACAAAATATTCATAGGGGGAATACATAGAGCGCCATTCCTTACTGGGACTAGTCAAAACACTACATACATAGGTACCTAGGCAGACATTCACAGATCTCACATGATGAAGATAACCCTACAAAAACATAGCATTTAATCCCTGTCCCAAACCCCAAAACAAAATTTCGATCCAACAAACACCTATTGTATCAACAGACAATAGAACTAAAACGCAAATTGCCTACGTAGGTATGCAGCATACTATACTATATGACTAAAACAAAGGCCTCCCAGACGCCATGCGCACAAAGTCAAAGGGCACATTCTGCCCAACAAGCAACCTCAGCGTCTCAACCGTAGTCCAAGCACTAACATCCTCAACCCCATACGCCGTCCAGCCAGCACTAGTAGCAACAGCCAAAGGATCACCCTTCCTCGGCCCACTCGTAAGATCAAGATAAACCTTCCCACGAGTCGAAGGCGGCGAGGAACGACCATTGACACCATAATGCCGCAGCAGAGGCTGCACGAGCAGCGATTTCTCGGGCGGCAACGCAGAGACAATAACAAAGGGCTGCTCGACCCGTTTGACAGATTGGATGGATGTGAACGGCTCAAGACCCGCAGCGAGCGGGCCACTCGCTTTAAACCCGACCGTGTAGATTGTGCCAACGGCCAGACTGCGCAGTGCAAAAATCGCCGCTGAAGCGTCTGCTTGGGAACCGGCGAGGATGATCGCTGCGCGGCTGCTGTACGCGGACGGCACGTAGTCACGCGTTAGAGTTGCGCGGATGCCCTTCCAGGCAGCGTTTTCGCCGATGAATCGGGGTGTTCCAGGTGCGACTTCGCCATGTATCATGGCGATTGTGTCAACTAGCCTGATTGCGCGGGCTGCGTCACTGACTGCAGGGATAAAACTAGTTGTGGTTGGGACTGGGGGGTTGAGATAGGCGCCGCCGAAGTGCGGTTGTAGGAGGATGGCTTCTATGGAGCCTTTTGGGCCGCGGTCGACTGATGTGAAGTTGTGCGGGAGGCCGAGCTCATTTAGACATTTCTCTATGAACATTGAGTGTGGGGTTGGGCGGAATGAGCCGATGGCGTAGAGTTCGCGTTTGGGGAGTTGGCCCATTATGTGTAGGGCTTCGTTGATCTCCGCTGCCGTTAACTGGCCTGGGGCGGCGATCATTGGGAGGAGAGGGTGAGTGATCGGAGAGAAGACGGTGTTGAGGGCTCGAGAGAGCTGGCCCATTTGGCCCATGTTGACTGCTGACAAGGGTGGGCCTGAGCCGCGGCTTTTGATGGTAGAGCGGAAGTATTCTAGTTCGTAGTTCTCCTCGATTGTGTGGACCATGGCGATCATCTTCACGATGTCGGCGTACTTGGCACTTTCCGTGAATATGCGCTGCGCCTCTTCGGATGTCCACTTCCAGGTCCCAGAAAAGTCATGGAACGCAGATAAAATCATACTATGGCCCTTTTTCTCAAACAGCTGGCGCCGAATCTCCTCTGGTAGCCATAATTCCACATCGACATACTCGACTCCCCACCGTATAGCTCGCCGCAAGTATTTGTAAAAGAGCGCAGGGTCGTCTACCGGAAACTTCCCGTTCTCTCTTGTACAACGAACAGTAAAGATAATCGGCAATTCAGTATGCTGTCGCAACAACATCAACTGCTGACCAACATACTTCAAACTCGGAACAGGCGGAGTAGTCCAACCCTCCGGCACAGGCTCAACTAGCAAATCCACACGGATCTCCACGGCATCAGACCCGACAGACAGGATATCCAAATTGGGCAAAGCAGCATGCACATCAGGAAAAGTAGTTGAGATGAAATTAGTCCTGGTTTTCGTCCGTAAATCATCATGGGGTCTCGTCTGACCAAAAATCAACGACAAAAACCGCGACAGATCCCGGCGCAGGAACGGACTCCGCGAATATAAAAATTCATAGTCACAGCTCTCAGTGAGCGAGTCCTCCGGCGCAGACCCGTTTTCCACACAGTACATGTTTACCAGAACCAGTGATGATCGCTCGCATCCTTGCAAGCTCCGCGCTAAATCGTGCGCTAGGATCCCCACTATTACTGCATCGCTGGCTCGCGCAATCATCTCAAGCGATGCGTCTGTTGTCCATGGCTTGCCCAGAACCTCTGCGGCCAGTTGTACGATATGACCTTGGTTCTGGCCATAAACGATCACGACAGTCCCCACGGAAACGTTGGCAGCCGGGGCAGCGATGTCCATGGCAGTCTGGTCTTCGGGCCCCGTAGCCGGAGCAGCGGGAGAGAGGATTGTTGTAGCATTGGAAGGGACGGCGATGTGGGTGTTTGCGCTAGGAGGATCCTGAGCTTTGAGAGTGGTGGAGACAGGGGGATCGTCGAGCAGCGGCGTGGCCATGTGCTGCGGAAAGGCTGTCGGAATCATGGCATAGCAGTACTAAGTGTTTTCATACTTCGTGTTGGCGAGGGTGTATATGCAGGTCAAAGTATGGTTCAGAACGGGTTAGGGGTAGAAATGGGAGTTGGGGAAGGGGGGTGGAAGGAGCGCAAGGGCCCAGTAGAAGGTTTTTGCAATTCGCTTCTCAGCACTCAGGATCCGGGTAGCGTAACAGGTAGTATCAGAGCATATATTTTACAATATTAGGGAAAAAGGGAGCGGGCCGAGCAAGGCTAGCTCCAAGGTATGGGGTAATTGGGGGTGGAATAAAGTGACGCTAAGTCAATCCGAGGTAGAGTTATTAAACCAAGCCGCGAGGGTCAGAATGGAAAGCCATTCGAGGCGACATGGATCGATGGAAGAACTTGTCGCGGAGGTCCACCCAATGCGCGACAATGCAATCCCACGCAGACGGTGGACGCGGGGAAAAGTTGGAGCGGCGTTGAGTTTCTCCACCAATCAGCTGTCGTGTCATATAATTATACTACAGTATGGATGTGCTAATTAGAGTTCTATTCATTGGAATCGGGAGTATAAAATAGTGATATAGTTCCTAAATCTTGCCAATTGGGATATCTACAACTGCATGCGTTCATATCAGCCTATGTGAAATCATCAACCAAGCTGGAGGCATCGGTGTAGCCTCGGGATGACTTGACAGGGGCTTTACACTACGGCGCCATGATCCGATACGAGGGAAAATCACCAATCTAAGCCAAACTGTCAGCCCCGGCCAGAGCTAATGATTGGCTTTTGGAACGGATGTTACCTAACTTGTTCTATCCGAGCGAGATAGGTAAGCAACGAATCAGACACCAGGATTGGTGGAAGAGTACATCGATACTTGTACTAGGGGCAAAGATGAGGATGACATGGTCCTATATTCACAACATACACGATAAAGCAACGATCTATGTATTGTTCTTTCTGTCCTCGATGCACGCAAAATAACCAGAATTAAGTGACAGTGTCAAATTGGATCTGACAGGAAAATACACCCGAAGGATAGTCATGAACAACGTAGCATAGGAACAGGTGATGATTTGACACCAGAAAGGCAAAGGATATGAAAAAAAAGACAAAATCAAGACTAGATCCGCCCAGCATTGTATTTCAAACAACCAATTAAGACATAAGGAGAGAAAAATACCAGCCAAACCAAGAGTGGGTATTGGGTAGTAATAGGCAGTGAGGAAGGAGAAGGGAGAAACGCAGGCCGAGAGATAAGAGGAGAAAAAGGGCAAGAAAAGCAGAGAGGTATTGATCCAGAGAATAAACATCGATGTATGTATCAATATTGGGCACACAAATGATCACTACATCGCTTTGCACACCAGGATGACGCTTTTGGGGATTTGTTCACAGTTCCGTGCATCAAGCCGGAGCCAACACTATGTGCGAGGACAGTAACGCAACCGAAGATCGGCGCGCGGACTGGTTGACATCTTTCAAGATGTCGGGTGTGTACCACGACAGATCATGGTAGGTCAGGTAAGGGAAATAAGTTCAATCGGGAGAGAGAGGCCAAATGTGTGCAACCACATGCAGTGTTCCATTTGCGGGATATTAGCGGGAAGTGAGAAGCTCGGCCGAGCCAGCGGCCTGTCATTCTCAGCTTGGATCGACACACATGTCTAAACGAAGACACGCAGGAGGCAATATGCATTGCATATTTGCTCATCGTCGGATGAAGCATGGAATGGGCAACGCCATTAATCGGGGAAATCGAGACTCAAGCCGGAGTCGGAAGGAGGTTCAGGTTTCAGACTCGTGCAGGGAAACAGTAGGAAGTGTTTCGAGAAGGTGGACATGGCACGTGGCCAGCCCACACAGGACCCACCCGCACAAGGGCAGGGTAGATAACGATGGAATGATAGACGGGCCACCCGCATGCGGAATCGCACCAATTAACTCGGCGGAGAGATAGCGAGTCCATCCATCATTTTGGGCAGTGGCTTTCTACGGGCAGTATTTGCCGTCTTGGAAACCCGTGGTGCACCATGGATCATGCGGGGTTCCGTCATCAAGCTAGTATCCAGGTTTGCCGGTGCTACAGGGAGATTGTCAGTGAGTTGATTGGACTGGGGGTGTCAGGGACTTGAAGTTTACCTCTTGTGGGAACTCTGCCATAGTCGGCTGAAAGATTCTGCTGGCTGCGGCTGTTTGGGGTGAAAAAGGTAGCGTTGGCTGTACGCCACAGATGGTTCGAGGTGTCTGAGAGAAAGTCTGTTGTCGACCGGCCGGAGAAAATGGATGTGCGGCCGCGGTTGCGTTTTGAGAGGACAATCTCGTCGAACAGTGTCATGCGCGGGTCCTTGGACTTCGGGTTTGTTCGCTCACGGTCACTGATGAACTCATTGAAGCCTAATATCGAGTCAGCATTTCCTCCGCGATCCGACATGAGAGCTTGGCAACTTACCTTGTGACTGTTGCAGAATTGCTATATACTCTGCATGCTCGCCTGGAAGGCTCTTCATGAAAGCCTCCATGTTAAAATTGTAGTGCATGCCGGACTTCTTCTTATCGCCACTGGCCGGCAAAAGGAACTTCTTATACGTGTAGAATAAGCTAGCAAAGCATCTGACAAACGCCGCGCGAATCTGATCCGGATGGAAGGCTGCATCGCACGGTAGGCACACCATGGAGGCGCAGCGGTTGTGGACTATCAGTTTGCATGCAGAACACTTGTACATATTTTCCTCTGCCGGTTCGTCACAGATGGCACAGGTCAGCTTATCATCCCAGGGTTGGACTTGGAAAAAGTGACCCTCGGCCCAGCAAGTGCCCTCGTTATTGCCGGTGGGCTGGGATGTAGATTGAGGCACAATTGTAGAAGCAGCGATAGTGGACTGCGCGTACACAGACGGTGCATATGTGGAACCAGCACCATAGTCGGTGTTGAGAGTTGTCACTGAAAGATTCGAAGCATGACCCAAGAACGGAGCACTTGGACGTCGACTCATTACAAACGACGAGCTTCGGCGAGAGGCGGCGTCAAAATGGCCGGAGCGCTTCTCGCGCAATGAAGCTTGCAATGCCATACCGGAATCATTGCGTGACGAGGGGGCTGATGGAGGAGGGAAGAAGCCAGAGGTAGGCGAACTCTCTCTCGGTGATGGCGGGGATGCACTAGCTCTCATGGTAGAGCTGGTCCCTGGGCGCTCACTACCGCGAGATGAGTATCCACGAGAGGGACCGGCCTCATTTCGGGCGTGTAGGAAGACATTGAAGATCGGAGGTGTATAGGAGCCTGGCATTACGGATGTTGCACCGAATGCACTGGAGTTGAGACTGACATATTTCGCGAGGTTAGTTGCAGGAGCTTTGGATGTGAAACTGGCCTTGCTCTCCGACATGAACGAGTCCCATGGGTATGTCTCGATTGCATATGCAGGAGGCCCAGTGGGGACGTGGTATCGACCGTGCTGAGGGGCAGCCAGTTGCAGCAAGGAGAGGAGCTTCCTACGCTGATGACGCGGAAGGGAGGTCGGTTGAATGGTGCTTTCGATCATATTGTTGTCCAAATCAACCAGGACAAAGTCGTCCGTGGGCAGCTCCACCTTCTCGTACCGACGTTCTATACCCACAATGTACGGGCAAGGGGCCTCGAGAGCCTGAATTAAGCGCGCGGGAAGGACAGGAATCAGAACACCTGTCCATTCCAGAGGGAACAAAAGATCGACCAACGCTCTGGTCGCGAGATAGAGCATGGAGGTATGGGAAGACAAGAAGATGATACGGGATTCAGTAAGAGCGTACTGTGTGTGGTTAGCATTATCTCTGGTCAACTGAACTGGCAGACCAAGCATACCTCGAAGAGAATGATAATATTAGGAACGGACAAAGTTCTGAACAAGGCATAGAGATCAGTCTAGCAATCAGTCAGCAAAACATTCGACAGAGAAATCATTCAAGATTGCGGTGCACATACATTCCGAGAGCCGGGGATTTCATTGGGCGCCTCTTTGCGTGCGAACAACCGCAGCTCACGAATCGCAATCTCGACCTGAGTCTTCGAGGATATTGGACAAAACGCCTCTGTACAGAGATTCATGACATATCGCTCCAGCGGCTGCCATACACCCATGCGCGGCGAGGGGGGAGGCACGTGCCGTACGCTACCCTCCGTCATAGGCACCACGATAGCCTTGAGCCATTCCTTCCAGAAGCTCGTCATCGTGCTCTCCCGGCCCAAGATACCGTACGCACGGGGAATCCAGAACCCAGTATCACCATCAGTCAGACCCTCGATCTTGGAGGCTGCGCCGTGCCGGACCGGGCGGAGGAGATCGGTCATTAGCCCAATCTTCTCCTCCACGGTGCTGATTTCATCTTCGAGCTGTTCGCGGGATTCGGATCCTGACGGGACAGTTGGCAGCTGGGCTAGGAGCCGGGATAATTTCGCCCGCTCTGACGCCAATCGTTCGCCCAAGCTTGCAGCCAACTCACGCTCCTCGTCTGTCATGTTTTCCTTTCGCCATTCTTCGCAGCGCTTCTCGAGCTCCTCCGCGGCATTTTGGTTGAGAGGTATCCAGATGAGCACACAAATGGCGTGCAGCCTGGAACCATTATCCGTTGTCATGGTGAATCCGTGCCAGGTAGAGCGCGGTCGCTGATCGGACGAGACGATGTTGACGTCATTCGGAAAGGCGAACATAGGGACGTAGTCCGGGAAAGTGCCGCGCTGTTTCATCTCATCCGGCATGCCGCGTGTGGGGTATCGGTCGAGGAGAACGGGCTCGAATCTTCGTTTCAACGGGTGCATTGTGGGGGAGATTTCGAGGGGTTGCGGGACGGGGATTACCGAGTTGTAGTTGCTGAGGCGTCGAGAAGTTCGTACCGAAGCTGAAGACAATCCATTGTTAGCCAGTGCATCCACAGAAAGTCCGGCCTTGATCCCGTCCCCGAGTTAATGGAAAACAAAGTTAAATAAAAGAGTTTTCTCACCTTGACGGGCAATCGATGGTTGCCGCTTCATACTATTCATATCCCGAAAGGATCGTCGCACGCTCCCGATACCTGACCTGAGCAAGTTACCTCCAGGCGAGGGCGAATCCTCGGCGACGATCTTCTGCGTGCGAACCCTAGACCGCGGGCGGGTATTCGGGGTAATGGCGCCAGCGCTCAAGCTCAGGTCGGTTAGAAAAGATTCCCGCTCGTTGGCGAACTTAAATAGGGCGGAGTCGAAATCGAAGTCCTCAGAGAACAAAGCCGAGGCATGCAGGGGCGACGAGGCACCCTTGACAGTCATGCTGCTCCGGTTACTGTTACTGCCAGCACCATTCGTTCCCCCTGAGGTTTTCGAGAGCGTGGATAGTCGTTGGGCAGAGCCCCTGTGACTGGCGCCGGCGAAGAGAGTCGAGTTTGGCCAGGAGACCCCATCTAGGCTGTGTTCCTCCTCCGCATCGGCATCCTCCTGAATGGTGTCTGCAAGGGCAGGGCCTGGGGATGCGGCACAATTGGCACGGTAATCTTCGCCCAATCTTTGGAAAGTATCCAAGATCTCTGTACCATCCACACCGGCTATCCAGAAGTAGTCGGCGAGGGGGGCGCCCTCCGAGGTGCTTGACGATGGCATTGTGGAGAGAGTCACGGCGGACTGTAGCGGGTTAATACCTTGATCGTCACCACATGGATCGCAGGATTTCGAAAGGGAATGCGCAGGGAAATTGAGCGCATGTAGTCGGGAGGGGGAAGCTGATAAAAATGGGGGAGAACGGGAGGGAGGGGCAGTTCAGAGTGAAGATCAATTTCGAAGGCCAAACGTATTAAAAAAGGAGTTACTGATTATCTTTTTATTTGTGTATTCTACATATATTATTCCCCAAATATTTTCCTGCTTTCTATGATATTTTTTTGTCTTTTTTTTTTTTTTTTTCTCTTTCTTTTCTTTTTCCCCCTAAGATCACGGGTGGCTGCGTAGGCGTGTGGTAATAACGTTACTAGAACCCGACATCTCTACTCCACTATATAAAAATGGTAAGAGTTGCCCGTGTCAAGTCCAAATGTATTTAACAAAGCCAGTTAAATCAGTCCAGGGCCCAGGCCACAACCCTAGCATGCAATAGAGTATTGACACTGTAGAGAGAGACCTGCATGTGCAGGGCTAGACTTCAAAGGGATACCGATCCAGACTTCCGGGGTATACCCATAATACCGGTTAGACATGTCTATATCAACCGCCATTTACTTGGGTATTCCTTTTATTTTCAGAAGGTCCATCCCAGAGTATCCTCTCTATATATTATATATTACAGTATATATTATATATATATATATATATATATAACTTTTAAGATGATATAAAGAAAAGAAACGAACTATTGTATCAGCCCCAAGGGGTTAGAGGCCCGTGATCCATGGTTGAGCTTGGAGCTTCAAGCAAGCGGGTCTTGGCTGATCCTTTTTTGAACGAGGTTCGTCAACCAGAACTGTTTATTTTCTATTGAGACATGGTCTTTCTTTTTTAAGGGGGTTTTAGCTTGATACGCCACAATGTCATTCTTTTTATATTCAGGGACTGACACTTTCAGGGGAAATTATCGGGGAGGTGTTGGGGGTTTGTAGGGTAGGCTTTTTTACTTTACCATTCAATCCCTCGTGGGAGTCATTCTTTTTTGGATTGCGGAGTCGCTCAACGGCTTTTTTTTCCTTTTTTTTCCCCTTTTTTTTTCTATTCTAATATGTACGTTCTGCAACTTTACTTTTACTATTCGTACTACATTTCTGTGCATAACATAGCATATATGTATTTTGTACGGAATAGAATTTCGAGTCAGGAGTCACCAAGTGGAGTGGCTTGTCCCGGGGAGACGATCAATACTACAGTTGGACAATGTGGAGCATCAGGTGGTGAAAGAAAGCATCGCTTCAGTGTATCAGTTTCCAATGTATCAATTTATAAAAATAAAAAGTAATCTGATTACAGAGGGAAATCTCGCAGTTCGTCAGTATTCCCCTGGATCCGCCAAGGCTCTATACCCCGAAGCTCTATACCCAGAGGTCTATCTGATCTATGGTATCATCCATAGACCACTAACTACAAGTCTACAAGTCTACAAGTCTCATCTGTTGACTGTATACTAGTACGGAGTATAGTGTATCGAAATACGTGTTTATTCAACAGCACGGCCGATACCCGTACGTGACACAGGGGGCTCCCCTGCACCAATAGCCCTTTTCGACTGGTCGCATCCTAGAATTTTGGGCAAGCCTTGAAATCCATATCGTTGCAAAAGAACTAAAATATTAATTATACATAAGAAAGTGAAACTAAAATAGAAGTTTATGTGAAAAACACAACATAGATTGCAGATAATGATCTAATAATCTTTTGAGATGAACTTGTCAACAGCTGAACCCCATTGATCAGCCAGAGTCTAGACTCTTTCTATAACTCCATAATTGTCGAATCTGGATTCTAAGAGACCTTTCCATGCAGACATATCCGAAATTTTTTCTATATGTGACATCCCGTAGAATACGTGGCCTTGGGCCGAGAATGAGTTCCCGTTTTATTTTATTTTTTCTTTTAATGCAAACTCTACTCCGTACAGGCAGTAGCAAATAGCTGACCGAAGTATGCAAATATCCAGCCCCGGAGCTTCCTTGCCGAGAGGCAACTGCAGTGCGACAAAAAATTAAGCGTTGGCTGCATGGCAAGGCTGGTTTCGGCTCCGTACTAGTGGCGTTAGGGAGCTCGGCCAATGCATCATACGTTATTCCAGAGCCTCAGGCAATCATCAGCCAAGCCTACATAGACGTTAGGTTAGGTTATATTCAGAGCCCAATATATTACACTATATGCTCCATTCCCTCAATTTAGGACGTTGCTGCCAATGTCAACGGTAATATTGTGTAAGTGGACCATTGGAAATGTGTACAGACCGCCCTTGCGGCGTCCTCCATGCAACCTGGCGGCTGGATGCACTAATACGACTCGGCGTCCATATCGTGATACAGTAGGGAGTAGCGGAAACGATCCGGTGGGTTGGTTGCACACCGCATCTCAGGTACGTTTCCGGCTCATCAGGTTTCCCGTCGTTAGGAAGCCCTTGTCCCCCATGGCGCCGCGCCATTCAATCGACAACTGGCCCAGCGTGGCACGACCGTCCCGTCGCAGGTCCTTCTGGAGAGTTTCAAGACCCTCACTCTGGCCCTCTTCTTGTTCCACCAAAAATGCTACCTGTAGGACATCCCGCGGATTGAGTGTAGGTAGTGCCGCGAGTGACATGTCCGGGTTCATGGTGTCCCAATTTAGCGATTTTGATTGGAACGGTGGCTTGGGATTTAGTTTCGTTTGCTACCCATCCCCCGACGTTAGTTAAATTGTTGAACATTTCCGGCCCAGCCCGATGTCCAGGTACAGCCGCGCTTCGCCGTGGAAAATCCGCCCATTCGCTAGGGATTGATAAGAAATTCTTACCTTTACTACCACCGCACCCTCGCCCACGTTTTCCAATTGTGCCTCCAGGGCAAACCGGAGTAATCTCTTTTTCCCATACGGACCGAGGGATTTATCATCTACCTCGAGCGGCGGAAGTTCGGACGCCTTGGTCCGAACGCTCAAACAGGGCTGTGCCACAAACTGGTATAACTTGCGGAAGGTCCTGACCCGGCCACTAGCTGCCTGCGAGTCCGTGCCAATCTTTGTCTCTGTATAGCTGACACTTACAGCTAGTATATGATTTCCTTCTTCCTTCAAGTCAAACTTTACGATCTTTTGTAATGACTCGCCGATCTTGAGCCCGTCTGATGATGCATAGTCACTGGGTGGCTCCAGCTCCAGCGCTGCGACCGATGAAGGTGTTTGCATTTCCGCCACTATTCGTACCGATGTGAGGAGTCTTTCGCTGTCATCTTTATGGATCTCATTGTTTGCGCTGAGTGTGCATCCGAAGGTTTCTCCGACGTATACGGATCCGAAGGAGGGAGGTAGAGTAAGCTATTGCGGTTAGTGGAAGGTTTCTTAGACGTGGTTAGTCCCCATCTCACAAGAGGCGTTAAAATGAATTGACCATCGGAGTCACTGGACGGATAGCTTAGTGATGCTTTCGAGGAGATTATGGTGTTAGACGTCGGGAGGGGATGCTGATAAGAAAGTGACGGCCGCGCAAGGCTGTGTATTGAGAGTCAGGAGCTGCCATCAAAGCGACGGATATTGATAATTGTAATTACCGCAACACTAATAAATTCATAATTAGCTTGTTAGTCTAAATATGGGTTGTATTCACATACCTTTAAGAGAGACCGAATGCGGTTCCTTCGGAGCATCTGCGCCCGATAGAGCCCGTGGACGTGACATGGAGAAACAAATTCGGATATCAGCTCCAGGGAGGAAAAAGTGAAAATGAAGGAAACAATTAGCTGCAATCTGGGGCTTTGCAATATAGCGTCATCTCGTCGATGAAGAGGGACTTCTCCACGAACCGATAGCGATAGGGAAGCTTCCCCAAACAAACAGTGCAAACACCCGCACTTTCCCAAAGAGGATACCACCTATGGCTTCCGTTCTCTTTCTACTGCCTGGACACACATGGATACCGGCTCAAACATTAAATCTCTACATCAATATAAACATATGTAGAGCATCCGATTGGGATGATATCTTCCTGGGAAATTGGGCATCTACTAACTAATGAGGAAGGAGCTTCCAAGAGTTCTATAACTAGGGCTGAGTATATACATACATGATGTAAGTTTCTTATCCTCTACAAACTCCTTTTTTTACTTTATTCCTCTGTAAGACCAGTGTGGTAAAGGTTGGTCCACAAGAGTATCAACCCTGAAGCGAAAGTGGGAACAGACATGGCCAACCTGCCGAGAACAGAGGCTATTCATATATTCGTGAGACTGTATGCAAAGTCATATGATACTTCACGTGCTTGCAATTACCTGTAGATCTTGCTTTCCGCAATATATACATGTTACAATATATACTTTGTCCATGATTCACTTTCTTTCTTAGATTCTAGCTTTCCATACTCTTATGAAGTACCCATGTCTCAAGGTTCCTGTCAATCCAAAAGATATGAAACCTTCCTCCTCTCTCATACTGCCATCAAGCTCTGATATTTTCAATCTCAAAGTCGAGCCCACTGTCGAGCTTACTAGTCCTAGTAATAAGCCTTTGCCCAAGAACCCCAATCCAGGTTACGAAGCGCATTGGACCCAGTGCCTCCCAAGTGATCATGTCTGAGAAACGCGCGCTTCCATGGCTAGACTCACCACCCGAAGGGTTTCTAGAAAGAGTCGCACGCATGGAAGGTCAAATGCAAGTAGACATTGACGAATATGACATACTCTAACTAGCTAACCAGCAATGCTTTTAGCATTTATATGATTAGGCACAGCATCGGCGGAACCGAGGCTGTCCCGAGAATCACATTTGAAGTTGTTGGGTCTACTGGCAATATTTACAAAACGGTCATTGGCAAACTGCCTACGTGTGACTGTCCGGACGTCAGATTCCGGAAGGTGCAGTGTAAGCACATCTGCTTTGGTGAGTCTCAGCCCAGATCAGCCAATGCATACCTACTTTGTTCTGTATAGCCCGACTGCCTCTTTTTGTCCTTTGCTAATGTGTTGCCAAGTCCTGTCTGCGATGGATGTCCCTGAGGAATTGAGGTATCAGCGGTCATTTTTGCCATCTGTGAGTCCTTACAACCCCCAATCAAGATCTATTTTGTCTATACATATTCCTCACTTAATTGCACATTACTTAGGAGCTACGTGAGATGCTTGCTGCATTATCCTTGAAACGAACCCTGAACACGACTACCCTTACTTGCGCCGGTGACAGGAAGCCTGTCGAGGGCGAATGCCCAATTTGTTTTCATGATCTCGAGACCAACCAGAAAACTACGTGGTGTCAGTCATGCGGTAGCAATTTTCATGAGGCTTGCTTCAACAAGTGGGCGGCCACTATGCATGCGTCCTATGATGTTGTCTGTTGTCTCTACTGGTAAGTAGTGACAAGTTGTCTGAGTCCTAAAAAAACTTAAAAATTTAACAGCTCTCTACGCATAGCGAAGCCCCGTGGAAGCGGGATGGACATCGAACGCCCCATCTCACCAGAGAGACCGTCCAAACCACAGAGAAAGAATATTTGAACGTGGGCGACAAATAGTTCCTGGATGCCATGGCTCGATCAGTATGCATTTGCCCCAAGAGTCCATTACCACATCTTGAACTGTGGTTCCTCAGAGGAACTCCTGATAACTATATTCTTCTTGGGGTGAAATAGGCGATCTGCCTTTCATACACACCTATATAGGCATGTAAGATCGAGGAACGGTTCTGTTACAGAGCTTTCTCTCATTGTGGTCTATTCTTATAAATTGAAATTTTCCTTCGAGTGAGTTTGTCTTTATGAAATGGTATGGGGATGGTTTGTTTCAAAAAAATCTATCATGGAGTGGCGCTCACTCTTAGCGGGTGTAAGCCCAAGCAGAGATTGCTCCATCACCAAACCTGGTATAATGGAAGTCAACGTGTGATGGTGTTATTTTATTGGAGAATACTTGTGCTCTGAATTCGGAAAGGTGCTGTTCAGTGCTAGAATGGGGTAGAGTTTTTTATGCTGGATACACTTAAATGAATCTAACATCCTTTTTTTACAATCTTCAATGTCGAGCATGGACGACGTCTACCTGCTATTAACTCAGTTGCAGGAGCTTCCAAATTCACACTTACTGATGAAGCGATATATGACAAAAAGGCAACAAAATGATCTATTGGTCTCAAATTCGGGTATCACAAGCCCCAACGGCGTAAGAAAAAAAGGGAGGACCAAACTTCTCAACTCCACGAAATCCAAGAACACCAAATACAGATTCGTCTATATTTCCTTTCAAAGCCGTTGACCTTTTCGAACAGTCGTGACACTAACACCTTCCTCGCCAGTCATCCACGACGGCATATACTCAGGGTCAACGATGCCTAGCTCAGCAAGTTTACGGATCCCACCGATAACGTCGGAGCCGGAGAAAGTAAGTGACACAGCAGGTATCGTAGACGTAGAATCATCAAAATCATCATCTTGTTCCTCACTGGGGCCCGGTTTATCTAGGAGTCGGATATCAAGACGGTCCAGCGGTGCCGGGGCGAGTGATGACCCCAATGTTCCGAATCGGGAGTGGATGGCGAGGCGGCGTTTCTTCAAATCAAGAGAGACAGGGCCTGTATCAATATTGCTAGATCTTCGTTTGGTTGCTGAGCCATTCGTGTTTTCCTTTCCTTCTGCTAGGCCGGAATGACTCGTTTGGATATGCTCCTCGGGTGAGACTGTATTGGAGGGTCGAGGGTCCAGAGGACTTCCTTCAATCGCCGCGTCTGCAAAGATGCTGAAGGCACCATTTGATGCCGTTGATCGTCCCGGGCCACGGAGCGCTAGGAGTGTGGGCAGATTCTTCGCTGCCAGGGATGTCGCCTGTAGAGAGAATCGTTCCTGCGGGCGAGATAAAGCTTTGGGGATAGAGTCGCGCACCAGGCGCTGTAGAGTTCGAGTATCAGTAGCCACTGAGCCTGTCGAAGGAGCAGCTTTTGACCCGGTAGATGCCGCTATGGAAGTGTAGACATAAGGGCAACTGTCAGGGAAAGCGACGTAGATGACTCGGGACGAGTCAGTGAAGATCTCGGCTGCCTGCCTAGGGGACTGATATGGCGAGTCGATGACAAAGATACGTAAGAATGTTAGCGGCAGTGTTGCCGAATGGGCGAGGTGGTAGTGGGCCTTGACCAATGGGGAGATTTCTCGTTGGAGGCCTTGCACAAATGTTGCAGCTTGCATACTCGGTACAGAACCGGACCAATCACCATGCGGCAGCTTTTTGGAGTTCTTATGTTGTGTATCAATACGACTGAGCTCGAGAGCGGTCCACCGAAGGCTGGCGGGGTGGTCGTCCATATATCGGAGGTCTGCCATGGCCAACTGGCGCAATGTGATTCCATGCCGCCAATCGCCTTCTAAGATTCGTTCAAGAACTTCACGCTTTGCGCCCTTTCGGTCCTGCATATCTTCATATACCTGGCGGACTTCTTCGATTGTCTCCTCCGCGGGGTATGGGAGGGCTTCGTCATCGTCAGGGTCATCTTCTCGGTCGGCCTGTAGGTATGGTGGAAATGATGCGATATTGCGATCGTCAAGCCATGTAAATGCAAGGTCCAGTAGCGCTTGTCTGGATAGCTTTCCCAGGGATTTTGTGAGGGACGGAGTGGATGAGGGAATGCGGAGGTTATTTGGAAGACTGGCTGTTGTCGGTGCGCGAACTACTTTAGGACGCGCCATGGCCGTAGATGACAAGGTATTGACAATACCTGGGGATGCTCAATATATCTTAAATCAATGGCAGGTGCATGTCCCTAGATCCATCTCTTGATCCACGTTCTTTTCGGGTCCAAATTCCAAAGTTGATCATCAACAAACATGCACGTGTCGATAAGCTGATAATAATTGAGATCTCTGATTATGTCATCCAGGCGCTGATCTTCATGCTCGATCTTAGATACTGCGGAGAGATCACCTGACTGTGACTGGCATTAGTTAGTACTAGTCTCTCCCTGTATTTGTTTACAAACTACTAGCTCCCTCACACCATTTACCACATGCATCCTATGTTGATATTTGTAACATGTAGTATTGGATGTGTCCGTAAAAAACAAACCGAGGCTTGCTGACAAAAATGTGGGTCCTAAATCTTGTCTCAAGGCCAAAGGTTAAAATGTTGAAATGTTGAAAGTTACATGATTTCCATGGTCAACTTGGATTTTAAGCGAATTACTGAACCTCCTGAGGTCTAAACTTCTCTTCAATCCTGGGAATGACCATATATGCTCTGCTTCCCATAGAACTGTGAATAAGCCTTTCTCCTTCACCATGCAAACACACGAACCACGTAAAAATGTTGCCGTGATTGGCACAGGGATGGCTGGGCTAGTGATTGCGTACATGCTCAAGAATGATCCTCGGGGGAGATTTGATGTGGAGGTATTCGAAAAGGTAAAAAAAGCCTCACCGCGACACCGCATGCGCGAAAACTAATATCAATAAAAACACGCAGCAAGACAAACTTTCGCTCGATTCCGCGTCATACAATTTCACAGACCATGATGGCGGAGGCGCAAAGCCTGAACGCCTCGATCTTCCCATGCGCACATTTGCCGACGGATACTACGAAAGTCTCAAGCGAATGTACGATTATTTCAGCATCCCATATGGCTCGCTACGGTTTATTTACTCCCTGTCGAAACTACCAGAGAATGCCACAGAACAAGCTTCTCCGTACTACATGCATTCCTCAAATAACCACCAATTACCTCCCCTGCGTCCCGAGGGCCTATCATGGACCGGGTGGCTAATCGAAGTGTGCTATCTGGCAATATGTTATTACTGGTTCAAAGCCTGCTGCTTTTTTGTAGCACCCAAAACGGTGGAGTCGTCTGGCACGGAGGAATCCCTGCGTCAATATGTGGAGAGGATTATGTTGCCTAGTTACTACGTGAAGAACTACTTCCTGCCGGTATTCGCGAGCGTTGCGACTTGCTCACACGACGCGCTGATGGATTTCCCGGCTCTTGATCTGGTGGGTTATGGGAGACGAACCTTCCGTAAGAAGCACTACACTGTTCTTGGTGGAGTTCAACATGTCGAGAAAAAGCTTTCTGAAAACTTGACGTACAAACTTGGCATGAACATCACGGCGGTTGAAAACGTTGGCGCAAAAGTCCAAGTGAGCTGGACAAATACCCGCGATTGCCAGAGTAGCTCACGGCTATTTGACCATGTCGTTTTGGCTGTGACTCCTGATGTGGTTGGCACAATTTTCCAGCCTCTCCAAAGCGCAATGAAAGCCGTTCCCACAACGACCGTCCAATCCGTTGTGCACCGTGACTTTTCCCGGATTCTGAATTCTAGCAAATCTCTCTGGGCGCAAGTGTCATTGAACCCAGGCGAATCAGCACCTCACCCACTCCATATGTGCTCAGATGCTACGGCAACTGAGACGATCCATGAACATCCGTCATCTGCCCTTATTACGACTTACCCCATTGCTCCAATTGACCCCGAGAAGGTCCTGTACACTGCCACATTCACTCGTGTTCTGCGATCGTCCACCAGCAGACAAATCATCAACCAGATTTTCAGCCCGAAGAAGTCTGGAGATGACAAGAGCAAGCTTTGGCGAAATGGAGATGGAAATGTCTGGCTCGTTGGTGGTTGGTGCTGGGACGGGATGGTACTGCTTGAGGGATGTCTCGCTTCCGCGACAAGGGTGGCCAATGCCCTTGACGTCCAGGTGCCTTGGATGAAAGAGTCCTCTTCATAACGACCTGTCAAGAACATAAACGAGTCTTTTGTGTACATATTCATTTTAGGCATTTATAAATGTTAATATACCGGTGGATGTATTATACATAGCATATAAAATATATGATATGAACAAACTCATCATGAACATCCGATGTTTGCCATGGTATACTACCTAGAGAATTTGCTACAGCCTGTGGTGCACATTTATTCAGATCCGCTTTTCTCGCTGTCTCTTTCCACCTCGTAATCGTCACAAGGGTCAGCTTAGAATCCTACACAAACCAGATGCGCAATAATAAGACTACATGGCAATGGACACTGTTTTACCCTAGTTAGAAAGCCAAATCGGGGGATTCTAGCGCGTCACTTACACATATGGGATCACCGAGATGATTGGAGTATGGCGGACAGGTATTCAATGGTCCACAGCATCCAGGCAGAGGGCCAGCACTAATACACGTGAAGTCACTCGGGCACTTTGTTTTGAGAATTAGTGCAAGGTTCCTACAAGGGCAGAGTTAGGAACTTACACATGTGTTTGACGATCGACAGAAAGGCTGGCCTGTGGGGCAATTAGAGCAACTTCCTCCAACGCAGCCTCCACCTCGCGGTCCGAGATTGCACTGCCAACGGAGCCAGATGTTAGTATGTCCATCTAACCCCTCATATAGAAAGAATCCGATGCCCGGGAAAGTCACGTACAGCTGTGCTGCACGATCCGCAATGCTTCACGTCAGTCGTCAAATCAGTACACGTCCCACCACAACAAGCCGGCCGCAAGCCTGTACACGGCGCCGCAGTGCAAGATCCACAATGCTGCAAACTGCTAGATAGGTCTGTACACTGCCCAACGCAACAGCCAGGCTGTTTTCCGCCACACGGCAAAGCCGAACAAGAACCACAGTGGTTAGCGTCAGAATCAAGATCAACACATGTCCCCGAGCAGCAGGCTGGATTGACACCAGTACATGGACTCGCTGAGCAAGAGCCACAGTGGTCAATAGTCGCCAGGTCTGTACAGGCACCAGAGCAACATGCCGGTTTAGAGCCCAGGCACGGGGTGGCTGTGCAGCTGCCACAGTGGGCAGGATCCGTGCTAAGATCCGTGCATACTCCATTACAACAAGCAGGCTGGGTGCCTGTGCATTTATTGTCGCATAGACCGCAGTTGTGTGGGTCGGTGACTGTGTTGACACAGATGCCAGAGCAGCAGGTTGATTGGTTCGCCGGGCACTTTCAGATTGTTAGAATACATGCACTTACCTAGGTAAAGTCTGGGTTATTTGATACAAGAACAAGGGAACCTTACTATTTTAGTGCATGTTCCGCAATGAATTGGACTTTTAGCTAGGTCAGTGCATTGACCAGAGCAGCAGGCTGGTCGGAGTCCAACGCATGGTAAAGCTTCACACGAGCCGCAATGATCCGGATCGGAGGTTAGATCTGCGCAAGATCCGCCGCAGCAAGCAGGGTTCTCACCAGTGCACTATTATTTTATAGTAATATAAGCAATGCTACCCTCGCAGAGACTGTGATATTATCCCAGAGTAGGGCAATAGTTGACTCACAGTACGATTGCAAGCTCCACAGCTGTTTACATTAGAGAGAACATCAGTGCAAGCCCCAGAGCAACAATCAGGGCTGAGATCAGGACAAGGGAGGGCTGTGCAAGAGCCACAGTGCTGGGGATCATTGGCAAGATCAAAACAGGAGCCTGAGCAGCAGGCTGGTACTTCACCGGTGCACTATTGTGTAAGATACGACTCAGCAGATAGACTTCCAACGTCGTGCTAGCAATATACTCCAGTTGAAGCGGGTCTTTACGCACAGTTGTGTCACATTCACCACAGCTTGCGAAATTGTCATCGAGATCTTTGCACACACCAGAACAGCAGGCGGGTTGAGTCCCCGTGCACTAGTTGAAAGCCATGAGTGAACTATTTCCGAATAGCCGGCATCGCCAGGACTTGATTTCATACTTACTGTTGGTGTATCACACGCTCCACAATTATCGACGCTCGAGCTCAAATCCGTACACTCTCCATCACAACAGGTTGGTGATGAGCCGACATCGCACTATAGATAACAAGGTGTGTGAGCAATGTTGTGCCTGCAGAGTAATATGTTGCAATCAAAACATACTAAGGCACCGCAACCTCCACAATTTCCCGTGTTCGATGTTGTGTCGGTACACAAGAAGAAACAGCATTGTAGTCCTTCTGCGCACTATTTGTGTACGATGAGCATTTCGTCAACGACCTCTATTCTAATTTGCTTATACCTAGACTTTGCGCATGATCAAACTCACATTCGGAATCCCGGGGACACAATAGGTAGCATTTTGCTGTGGACTATGTATATCAAGAGAGGTGACATTAGATGCGTTCACGGGGTTGGCCTTGACATAGTCGTAGAAACAGCTGAGAGCTGCTGATCGACGGTTAGAGTCTAATATATAGGTGCCACCCGTAGAAAGCAAAAGTCTTCTAACCTAAAAAAAGAGAGGCAAGCATCTGTACAGAGGGCGACATTCTAGTAATAAGTAATAGTAGACAATGTAGATTAGATAGAACATATGAAAATAACGAGCTGTCTAGGGCAAAATTGACATGCGATCGTGCATAATGCTCTGGTTAAAGTGGTAAGTGAGGGACTAGGAATTACAATCGGGGTGTCTTTTTGCTGCGTGTGTTACTCGATTCAACCCCGAGGTCTTCATGACTTCCCGGAGCCTCTATCTCTATACCTTAGAACTTCAAGATAGATGCTATTTATGTAAAAGTGACTGGTTTGTGTAATGAATAAATCCCAAGTTGGATGTAGTGTCTTGCTATTTCTGATTAACTATTTACATATATTTGATATCCGTCCTCGACAGATACTCTATGTTAAAATGCCTCAGATCCTTATGCTACCCCATCTAACGTTAAATGTCACAGTTGCAAGAAGTAATATCGTTTGTCTAACATAGGTTAAAGACCGAACCTCCTACTAGTAGAGCTTCGTGTTACCTGTTACCCAATAGATAGTCCGAGCAGGTTGGGTTAAGTCCAGAACTAACTTTATAAGCCAATAGTGTTGTCAAATTGTAAGAGCTCATTCCCCAATACTTGATCTCAATATGTCGAATACAAATCTAACTTCACTCGAGTGCTTGATATATATCGATAGCAACTGCCTTCAACGGGAGTTATGCCAACGTTGTTTGATGCCGACTTAAATGTCATTTAGTATAATTTGTGATTAAAATAGATAAAGGTGTGGATAGAACAAAGTATACGTAAAGTAAATCGATTCTATAGGATGCTTGGCACGAAGAAGTCCTTGATTCCATGCGAACAACAGCATTATGGCCCCTTATGTCGACACAAATTGAGATAAGACATATGAACAAACCAGTTTCCTTGTACCAGCTACTACCATGCTCTGAATTCAAGGCGTTTGAACCAAGATTGCTTTCATTAAGAAACGTAGAGACATAACCGCTAGAATATCGACTTTTGATAATTACACGTTTCCCTAGTGGGAATGATTATACACAAGAGCAAGGCAATTATATGTTCATTGCCGGTGCACAACGTCGTTCACCTGTTCTTCGGCCTCCTCAGCTGCGTGTCCCTCTTGAACAGCTTCATAGAATGGCGCGAACTTGCTCTTCATCCTCAGTCTCCTACCGAAGAAGTAGAATCCAATGGGAATCGGAACAAGGACGGCTGCGACGCATCCGAGAAGTGTAGAAGCCCACTGGATACCCATTCCTTGGAACATCTGGCGCGAGAAAAGTGGGAAACTGGCTGCCACCATCGAGCGGCAGAATGTGTTTGCTGCAATGGCTGAGGCAGCGCTAGAGATAGTATGTTAGATAAGCTCATGAAATCTTGCAAGGAACGGAGAATAAGACATACAACATAAGATATGTGTCAATCAGATAGTTGAACAACTGGATGAAGATAACCAGAAGGCCAAATCCAGTAAATAGACCACTTAGGGTAGGCACGATCCAGTGGATAGTACCATTGAAGCCAGTCCAGCCAAACCAGAAGAGCCCAGCAGCGAAGAGACCACCGCCAACTATCACGGGTGGGAGACGCCATTCGGGGACTGGGACGCCACCGTTCATGTCGAGTTTCTTATTGTAGGCTTTGCTAGAGATGATGATGTAAGTCGCGGCAGTGAACAGACCCACCACCATGCCGAAGAGTGGAAGACCTCCAACACCGGCGTTCATACCGTAAACACCTTGAAAGACGAGAGTGTATGCGGTCAAGAAGCAATAGAGCAACCCGTAGATAAAACTTAGGTAGATGGTGACGGCTAGGATCAATGGCTCGTTAAACAGCAGTCGAAGCGGGCGAGAGAAGTTATTTATAATCAGGTCTCGAAGATCCACCTCGATTTCCTCTTGCTTCGCATGAATTCCCCAGTTCTTCGTCCGGCGACGCAGCTCCGAGGCCTTATCCACGAGTACAACAGGTGGGTATGATTCCTTCAGGAAGAAAATGTTCATGAGGAACGCGGCGAAGCCCATAATTGCGGGGATATAGGCAGTCCAGCGCCAGCCGAGATAGGACATGTTAATGAAGCCTCCGATAAAAGGTGCTAGGAGAGGGCCTAGGAACACCGTCGAGGAGAACATGGCAATGGCAACACCACGGGTGCGGTTGTCCCAGATATCAGAGAACACAGCAGCCACAACTGCCAAAGGACAACTGCCGAACAAACCACAGAAAAACCGGCAAATCATGAGTGTTTGCAAGTCTTTTGCGACTGCCACTGCGATGTTAAAGACGCCAAATCCGAACATGGCGATGATAATGGGGAGACGGCGGCCTTGAAGTTCGGATAGGGGAGCCCATAGTAAGGGACCCGATGCGTAGCCAATGATGTATAGAGAGCTAGAGAGGGCGGCGACTTCGAGGCCGACGCCAAAATGACTCGAGACATGGCTAGATGATGCACTAAAAACGGCGGAATCGAAGGTGGAGCAAATACTGGTGAAGGCGAGGATGGCACTAATGTAGCACCTAGATAGGCCGAGTTAGTATGGGAGAATAAATGCTGCATACTGAATGCGTAATACGATATGGAAATTCGTGTCAAAACGACTCACTTCTTCGTCACAGGCCAGTTCAGCGGGTATAGCGGGTCATCAGGCCCATCGAACTCCACAACGTAATCTTCCCGTGCAGGGAGAAGTGGAGGGTAGGGCTTGCCCCCACCAAAAGCTGGCAATGGGGCTCGAGATGGTCGCGACTGAAGACTCTCGCCGACTGTGAGCGCATGTTGGGCGCGTTGCGTCTCAGTCCTGCTCAATGCTCTCGATGTCGCAGTCCGATGACGTTCCAAGTCTAGCTCTGTATTCCGCGATTGCAGCCGATGCACCTGCGAGTCATGTACAGAGGAGATGCTCGAGCCGGTCGATGATCCGATAGAGCTTGACGTAATTTGTCTCTCTATCTCAGCTGAGTTCCGTGTCTTTTCGCCTGAGAGAGGTGACCCTTCGGCCTCAGGCAGCTGATCAGCCATATTGCCAATCGGGACCGCTTTACCAATTCGGCGGTTACAATCGGGGCCGATCTTGCAGATCTTCTTAGCTGCAGTCTCTTCTTTTTCCCGTTGGAACTACCAGAGAGATCGGAAAGGTACCTGGTGCCTGAAATATATAGGGAAAAAAAGGCTTTTTTTTGCCATGCAAGCGCGGGCAATTTGATTATAAAAACTTACCCAAGAAAAATCAACGCCGAATGCGATCGTCTAGACCCACCACTTAGCGGCTTCAGCTTTGGCCAAACTGCCGAATTTACCGGCTATAACGGAAGTTAACATGAGAACTTCCCAAGCACTTAATGATTAGAACACTATATTGAGAATTGATTATGAGGTTGATATTGACAATTTACCAAACGAATGGTCAACAATATAAATTGTTTCTTTGGAAATTATTGAAGCACATAGCTCTGCGGTCAGGTGCCACCGCCTCTCTACGTCATCATGATTCAAGCTACCACGCGGGAGGCTTGCATGTGTTTCTAAGGTTTCTGTATTGGTTTCTGTATTACAACATTGATTACATACATATCTGCAATCCAGGATATGACTGAACAGAGACTTATATTGATATAAAGAGCATTATTCATACACTTGGTGTACCTGGATACATCGGTACTATATGCCCTTCAGGGCTGGTGTGGAGATTTGGGCATTTATGATGCTCCACAAGGTAGCACCCACTTCACTATATACTTCCATACGGAGAACTCCGGGTATTAAAGAATGCATCCGACTTTTTCCTGAAACCTAGAGCTTATCACGCCAGGATGCCCAATGTCCTTTGCTCTTCTCATATTCTAGAACTTCCTCATTTGGTAATCGAATAGGAGATTCTGTGAGATGCGCGTCTGTCAGCAACCTCATCCCAAGTAGCACTAGATACGCCCGCATGCTATACAGCATGGTTAGGTCTTCCAAGCCTTGGCACCCGGAATATTCCACAAGCTGCTGGTGTAGGACAGTGTGAACATTTTCCAACGTCCAACAATAAGAAACAATGGAACGATGACTGCGTGATGCCATCATAAATGTGTCTATAATCCACGAAGACATGGGCAAATTTAAAGTCTAGGTTGTTAGTAGTTGGATGTAACAACCTACGAGACAGAAGACGAGATACTAGGGTGGCGTAATGCTGGTGGGTTTTACACATTCCTAGAGTCTTGGAGCAGATGGTAACGAGCTACTACCGGGTATTTTCGGGGAAGCGCCGGATAATCTCGACGAGACGCAGCACCTGGAAACACAAGATTGTAAGGGAAGCACTCGACGGGCTTTCCAAACTTTTCTGTCTATAGGAGTTTCTGCTGGGCGACAATAAGCAGGCACTGTGTCGGGTCGCTCCGAAAATGTACGCACCGCGCCCAGTCAGCCTGAAAGGTTTCACCATCCTCTATTGAACAGACATACATGGTCCCCTGTGCCGCTCGTCGCCTGTGCCAAAACCTATAGTCCGCGGTCGGCCCAATGCAGGAGATATCAGACTCGTTGGTTTTGTCTGATGTACCTGACATGTACAACTAGCCTTGTAAGTCGGTAGGAAGATAACCTTTGAAGTAAAGGCTGCCCATAGAAGTAAAAGGAATATCGAATATCCTCTTTTCGATAGCCATAGTCTCTAGCTTAAGCGCCGGGATATCTTTAAACTAAGAAATGGGAGAGCAGTGACTTCACTAGCTGTGGTGTATGTCTTTGGCCCTTCGTTCCGGCATAGGATTTTCATAATAGCTTGGAATCCGTCTTTCATAGGAGACGTGGGTACTTGATTGAAGCCACCTTCGCTCATCTTGGAAAGTTGTGAAGGCAGATACTCGTTGCAATAACAGAACTCACACAGATCTGGTGAAGCTACGCGAGGGTATTAATATACAGCCCAAAAGGTCGTAGCTGTAGACGGGATGCGAGCCACGGCGAACATATTGTATAGAAAGTATTCTGGGGAGGGAAATTATGGGTGGAGGAAGAGGTGCGATCGCGGCTACTAGAATTCAATATCAAGTGGTAGAGTCTAATCTAGGGAATATACACACCGAAGTCAAGAGCCGTAGGCATAAAATCACGTTGATGGTGCAGGCATCAGAACCTGATCTAGGAACTTGTGGCGGGCCTCTGCGAAGTTACTTGTGTGTCTATGAGTTGGACAGGCGTAAAACTAGGCTAAACCATGAATAGTTATATCTAAATGTTTAAACTGCCGTAAAGAGACATCACTCATCCACCCACCACCCCCCTCGACCTACAGACGATAAAATCTGAAGTAGCTCTGGCTGCTAGAAAGCAAGAAAAATAACATCGCTGGAAAGAACACTATAAACAAGAAAGCAAAGATAGTGAGGTGGGGCTAACAGGGAAAAGCCCAGGACAGTCACCACCTGAAGCAGCAGAGTAGAGTAGCAGGGCAATCAATAAGACTGGGGTTTCTTTTTTTTAGAATTTTGACCATTTTTTTTCTCTTCTTTTAGCATTGGGCAATGCTTCATACTATAGTGCCCACGCTGTGCGTCAAGTCGGAAATACTTGAGCCATCAGACTTCTGTGAGGCCAAGAACTTCTTGAACATATCCGAGATGTCTTGCTCAGACTGCTCGTCGGCACCGTTCTTCTCCATGATCAGACCACGGAGCCAGTGGTTCTCCAGCTCGAGCTGAGACACACGAGCCTCGAGAATGTCGTTCTTCTCGGTGGTCTCCTTGACGGTCTGTTCGAGAGCAGCCTCACGCTGCTTCTTTTTCACACGGAAGCGAGCACTGGCAGCTGTGTTACGGCGGCGCTTGTCCTCCTCAGCCATCTGGCGACTAGCCTCCTCGGCGCTATCATGGGCTGAGTTTGCCGAGTTCTTGCGCTTGGTGCCGGTAACTGGAGTGGTGGGTGACATAGAGACAGATGGGGCCGGAGCGACCTTCGGGGCGGTGTTGATTGGCGCAGGCTGAATGGGTGCCTGGTTCACAGCCACCGGCCCACTGGGAATGGATGGAAGGCCCGAATAGTGTGCGTGGTGCATGGACACCTGGACATTGGAGCCGGTCAGGTCAGGCTGATAATCGGACATGCCATTGAGACCCTCTGCTGTAAAACCATTAGTATCGATTTAATTTCCAAAACATCCATAATGTGGGTTTCGGTTTCCCAAAGAGTAGTTTGAATCCGAGCAAGAGCACAAGAGCTGATCACGTGAAATGGCGTAATAGCGGAGATCATTCACGCCAACGACAAAAGTCAAATTTGAGTGGAAGAAAACCCTGCTAGGGCCACGGGAAGGATGACCTGCAGGGCTCAAATTTTCAAGCCAAGGAGGTCAAAGCTGTGTAAGGACATGGGATGATATTAAGGATGTGAAGCGCACGAAGCGCCAAAATGCCAAAATCAAGCCAAGACATAACTCGTGCAATAGTCAAGAATGACGAATTCATAAGGCAACCAATAAAACAATATGCAAGGTGTAGACATTGGCTCCAAGAACACAATTGTGAACAAGTCCGCTGGGTATGGTGTGATCAGGGGAAACCCATGCAGCTCAGACTCGGGACAACCCAACCAGCAATGCGAAAGACAGGAACCAAAATCAGTCTCACTTACCATTAAGGAAATCCAAGAACTTCAGGTCCGCGTTGTGCGCGGATTGGTCTGAGATGATCTCATGTTTCTCGTCTTCTGGCGAGAACGGAGGCAGACCGCCAAAGTCGGTGAATTTGTCGAACTCGAAAAACTCGGTATTGGTGAACAGAGCTAGGTCCTCATCGTTGAAGGTAGTCTGCTGCTGCTGCTGGGCCTGGTCATACGGCGAGGGAATCGCGTTCAAGTCATCGAGGTATTGCGAGAAGTTGGGCATGCGACGCCCATTGTAGTTGGCCATGATGAAGGCTTTCCGGTCTTTCCGGTATAATCAGTTGAGGCAGAAGCCGGAAACCGATTTTCTCAATGCCGATGGACTTTGTCGAAATGCGCGTTGCGCAGACGGTAGAGACGTCACTCAGCACTGAATGCAGCTCGGTGCGGATTTGTCGCAAGTGCGATATATATTGAAGCACCTTTTGCGAGGTGACTATGGTTCGATTCTTGTGAATCGTGATTTTGAAGATGTAAGATGGATAGAAGCTGGAGAGGAGAGAGAAGTTGGGGCCACAAGTGGGTTTTTTCTTTGAATATTCAGTGGGGGGAAGCCCGGGGGCCGGAGGGGTGGATGATGATTAATCGCCCCATTTGCCTCCAAGGCTTCATTTGCCTCCCGATCCGTATAACTGGGGATTTTGTTTCTGGAAATATCCTATAACCTATACTTATAACTATATTAACTATATACCCTTTCTCTTCCAATTTACTCTACCTTTTTCTATTCCTTCCCACACTCGATATACATATAGTATACAGCATACAATTGTTATAAAAATCCGATCGAAGGCCGAGAATCGGAGACTACCGAGTTTAAATCATCGGTTCCACGTTCTCATTTCGAATTAGGCAATCCCACGATGATCCGATAAATTACTATTATTCTATATACATTATTGCTACAACTTTGTATGGGATGAGATGAATACTGCATGAATCACGAATCACGCACTACCCTATTACAACATACTCCAATACTCCAGTGCCTCATTTTCCTAGGCAGTAGTACTTTCAATAAACTTAGCGACAAACGCGGCTCTCACAAAACAGATCCCGAAACGGCGGGCCCCGAAGTCGGGGTCTGCGACCGCTGATTGGCGGACCTCGCCAGCTTGGTCAGCGTCGGATGCAGCCCTGGAGGAGCGCCCTTCGTGTTCAGGTGAATTTATTCATAGTTTTTCCGAAGTCGCTCCGAATTATTCATCAATATACCTCATTTAATCTTTTATCTCAGTGTCTACTATATGGAGTACTATTGAACCATTAAGGGATTATTTCAACCGCCATGCAAGCATACTAAGACGGAATATACATATGAGGCCCTTGCTGACCTTCAAGCACAGACATTTTGAAGGGTTTTAAAATTCAAATGCCGTAGCTCCACGCAGTTTAGCGTGGCTTATTTTGGTGCATTAGCCAGTCACAGCTCTGAGTATCAGGAAGAAAACTAAGTCGTCAATCTCTTGACTTATTAGGAATCACCAACTCGATACAGTAATGAGTACTCTTGTTTCAATGGTGGATATAATGTGCGTCCCGATCAGCGTGTGGAATCATTTTCTTAGTGTCTCCACACTTCATACAGTGTACATCCCACAACATGATGGATGTTATCAATAGTTCCTGCAATATCATGCAATTTTTCTCTCCTAGTAAGCTGACCTTCGAACTATCCTACATTTCACTCTTTAAACCTAGAAGCTGCTCGACTCCAGTGCTGTCCTTACCATCCACATATCCGCGAGGTCCAGTCCCAAATAGTTCTGTCACGATCTCAATATCAAGATCGACACTACTACCCGCCTTGAGCATTTTGGATATTTGATGGAAATTATTGTTTTTCTTCTCACATATTAAAGAGTTAGGCTTAATTGGCCTGATTTTAGTACAAGGAACATATTAGAAGAAACATATATCTACTTTCTGGCTAGAAACCACTTCGTCTTCGCAAAAGGTTTACTGAGGAAGTAGCCTCAAGGTTGATTCCAATGTGAGTCAGAAAATGTCATATGAGAAATGAGTCAAGGATCAGGTAGAGGGTCAGTCCACACCCTAGGAAGTGATTTGGCTAATACAGCTTCCCAACTACGGGAACACAAGACAATAACGTATGAGCCATTGATGTGGCTAATGACCGTATAGCATGATAGCGCACCTGGTACGACTGTGGCGAGTTCTGTGCTCAAAATATCTGCCTATTACAATCAAAGACTCTACTCCGCTTAGAAACATGCACTGATACCCAAATTGAAGATGACTGACTTTTCCAAGTCTTCCAAATCGCCGAAGGCGAAGCCTAGACTCAGTTAAAACACTCCCTCGGAACAGCAGCAAGCGCTCTGGCTTGCACTACAAGGGGAGTGGAAAGAAGAGCAAAATAGCATTAAGAGAAACTGACATTTCTGGGCTAAATGTCGTATTGCTTCCTAATTTACCATAACAGTTGCATTCACAACGGAAATCATAGTTCTGCCACTATATTTGAGTCCGCAGTAGTTGGACCTGATTTTGTGTCGAAAGGTGATGTTTATTCCTTTGGAGAAGCGGGATTGTTTTGGGTGAAAAGAGCTCTCTCTCGTACTCATATTGAGAGGCAACTATGCATATCCTATCTCCTAAAATAGGGCCACTGCAAGTTAGCTGACTTTGCTAGGTCAATATATATTATTAGGAAGGAAAATCCCTTGGTTAGTTTCGACTTTATACCTAGACTGCGTTTCTGACATAGCATATTAATTAGCCCGCATGGTTCCCATGGTTGGTTCCTGTCATCGAATAGAGGCATCTCCCTATATTGCTGGACCATTCCTTGGGCATGACTTGCACGGCCATTTTGAGAGAGTAGCCAGCCAGTGTGAGGCGATTCTTTAAAGCTAGTAAGTATATCAATTCAATTTACAAATATTACACAGAGTACTTTGCCGACTTACGGTATATTACATCCCACGAGTAATTGTAACCAGGAAATACTACCATTATATCATGAATAAAAAGATGAAAACAAGTGCTAGGCTAGGCAGCTGTAGGCATAAAATACGGAGTTCAGCAAGGGTGCGATTGACGTGAGCTCCACAAAAATATCAACCATTTATTAAAACTCACCGAGTGTTCCACGAATTCTGGACAGCGCTACCCTTTCCTTTTGCCAGGCAGTTTGAGTGACGAAACGAGAACTCGGTTAGGCCATATCCGACTGTTGTATATGGGTGAAAGGATAACTGGGCATCTAGGTCTAGATAGTGCAACGTGAGTTCGCCACTGATATGCCAAACATCTAAGCGAGTATACAACATTCTGTACAGCCTTGCCAACGAGCGCAGTTAGCTACTCTCTAGGCACAAAAGCCAGCAGTAGTTCCAACTGACTATCCATGACGAGAGGGGTTCAATGTCAGACTGAATTAGTGTTCTAGCTTTTGGTGTTAATAACAAAAGGCCAAGCCATTTGTATAATTGCGCATATTCCAGTCCAGAATTACCAGGTAGATATGACAAACATGGTTGTTCGTCGGCTTGAGTTTAGGTATTTTTTTATGTATCCTGCGAGACGTCACACTGCAACAATCCTGAGGTACTATGCTCATTTTTATGATTTCACAAGATGTGAATAAACTCTATGGAAGTCGATGAGACGTTGCTCGGCTGGCCCAATGGCTAGAAACAGCCCTCACATATGTTATTAAATCTTCGTACTAAATGTTTCTTGCTAGGTGTGTCAAAAGAGCCAAAGGACCCGAAAGCAACCTCTGCCAAACCGTGCCAGGCAAACCCGATAGTGGGTAACGTATATCCTAGTTCTACTTTACCTCTTACTGACATAGTATTCCCCTATGAAGCATCACATGAGAAATGACAAGTTTGTTTATTATATTGCTGGAAGGAGACATCCGCCAGTAATATAACCTTCTCGCGGCAACCTTCCAACAGATGAAGCCCGAAAGGTTCAACAGGACAATCTGATCCTCCGGGACATTACTGGGCAGCAGGCAGTTGCGCAGTAGACAGCCTTCCACAAGAACTGTCAAACCCGAAGTCCTACCTGGTCAAAGTAACCGTGTGTGGGGATCAATAATTCTTTACAAAGCCTTCGCGTCCAGATTTCCAACTACCAATATCATTTCCACTGCAGCAACCCGCATGAATGTGACGCAAGCATGAGAAAAACAATCCATTCCTCATCAAGCGTAGACCAGAAAGGTCCACCATCTATACTAAACCCCTCGTCCTTTCGGTTTGGTGCAGATCAATCGGGTCAACCGGGAAACAATAGCGACAGTAACAGGAAAAACAACGGGACTAAAACCCCCTCAGATGACATAGACAAAGACCTGGATGAGCTTTCTGAGGAAGAATGGTTTCAGACAGGAGTCGACTTTGTCTTGTCGTAAGTATCTGCATATTCCACCCATAGTCCTGACATTATGCTCACGAACTTGTAGACTGGAACGGCCATGCCTGTCGCATATATCAAGCGCACATCCATCGGGTCATGCTGTATCAATGCAAGGCACATTGCTACAACTTGCACCCCCAACCCTCGACAGCGATTCACGGTGGCAGGTTTCGGCCGAAGTATTTCAAAAACTGTTTGAGATGGCGGACAAGCTTAACTTGGATGGGTACATTACGCCCGTCCAAGCGTGGAACAGGATAAGGGACCATGAGAACTTTCCACAATTGACGCGTGAGAGATTGAAAACACTGGAAAATGCCATGCGGCCTAATATCAAGTGTCAGGGGTGAGTAGTTTGCTCTTTTCTCGATCGTTGTTTTCGTACTTATAGGGTCCTGCAGATTCGCAGCAATCATGGAAGAAGCCATCTTCGAGATATTGCTGAACAAAGCTCTTGGTCCGTAAGCAATGGTTTCTTCGATATTGGATTAAGCCTTGCGTTTCGTGCTTGGTTTTTCTTATTTATTCTTTGACTTGTATTATTTGCCTTCGGAGCTTTAGGAATATATCTGATCCGCTGTAGTATCTATCTCTGTTATAAAATAAAAGACCCATCGCAGCATTCATAGTAAAACTAAATTAACTCTCTTAGAAAGACCTGTATCTAGTACGCAATTATGCAAACCGGTTTCAAGGCTTTAATAAAAGACTGAGTGCGAGAATCAGGAACAGGAGGAAACTTGGCTTCGAGTTCTTGCTTCAGTTGGATGAAGCGCCTGCACAATCATACGCAACTATTTAGACTGCGGCAGGCTAATTGAACTTTTACTGATTAATTATTTAGGGCTATATGTATATTAAAGCTGATATAGCATGTAGTTGCCTGGGATGTTATCGTTAACTATAGCTTTTGGCGGCACGGATTCATTGACTAGGAGAAGGATTTCGATAATTTGATCACGGACTCGACTACTAGCTTGAGATACTTCGCACCTGTAAGTACTCCGATATCAACGATTCGGCGTGAACAAATAGGGTGACCGGTACGCCCTACTAGGTTTCCAAAATCCTATAGGTTGATAATATCCCCGATAACAATCCGATTAAATGTATTAGGCCTAAGCCCATCTGGATAGGCGTCCTATATTCCTTCAAGGTCAGCGCCAGGTATCGGGCCTAGCTCGCCGAAAAGAAAATATCCGCCGGTACTGTCGACCATACGGTCGACTGATGACTTCAATCCGGACTGTTGGTTGTACGGCAAGGATGAAATCCCAGAGAATTTCGAGGTCCGCCTGCGTCGGATGAAAGATACTGTCACCTTATCTTTTAGTGGCGCCGGCCGGGTTCGCATGGACCGGTATTTCGCTATATTAGAGATCCAAAAGCTGATTGTGTCGTTGTATAGTTCGTTCGATGTGAGTGATTTATTGGCGTTTTTTAGCTTCTAGCTTCTTGATGTTCACTCACGATATAAATTCAACTGGTGAATCTTAAACATGAATGGAACTACCCAAATGCCTGGTTCGTGTATCAGTATGATATGTCCATGGACATTCAGCGCCGATGAAATGGGTTTGCCGTAGACCAATTGCTCCTGACAGCTAGGGGTGGATGGACACCAACACGTACGAGGACATGCGTATGTAAAAAGCAATCAATCAGGGTGGAATCTAGGAAAGGTCTAATGAATGCACGGAAGATCTAAAGTTGCATGCAATATGGATTGAGTAGAAACGAATTGTCCATACCGCATAGGGTATCAAAGTCCCAACCTAGAAACGCCGCCAAACCATTAAGAATATCCAGGTCCCCGCAAGGGTTCCGTGCATCAAGTCATTATGTAGTAAAGAATCGCTGTTACTTCGCTCAAACTTCCAAACTGTCCATGCGTAACTTCATTCAAGCATACCTCACAGTTCGTGACTGGTAAAGGCATGCGGATACGTCCGATGTGGAATCATGTCTTGAGCTGCTCAACGGGAACGGCGTTTTCATCCTTAGTCGCCGCTCCATCTTCAATTTTCCCAACTGGCTTTCCGTCATTGCCTTCTTCGCCAGTAATTTCTCCCCAGCCAGAACTTCTTCGACTCATGCGACCAGTCACAGCCAACGAACTGCTAATACCCCCGATAGCGCTGGCAGCAGAACTGTCATTTCGACTATGAGATTGGATACCGCTGCGAATGCTGGCCGTATCGCCGCAGACTGTTTGCTTGGTGGTGTACAAGCCGCCCCGTTCCACAGTCGTGCTGGCTAGCGGAATTGCTCCAGAGGCCGAGTAGACACTGATGCGTTCAGCACTAGCAAGGCCAACAATACTTGGTCTGCTAAGGACCCCGGATGCATTGAACACAGAGGTATTAGATGCTTCAGTCGTATTTCCACTAAGAACACTGAGGGGCAGGCTCTCCCGACTACCGCCGAAAACAGAAGATGGAGCTAATCCGCGCACAGAGGCATTGGTATCTAGGGAGTTGCGGCGACGCCGTTTAGAAGAGCTCGCCAAAGTGAGAAGAGAAGCATTATCGGTCAAGGCATTGTTTGCGGTTGCGGCGCTGTACGTCATTGTATGGTGTTGGGGCGCCAGGTGCGAGGGTACTGCGGTAGCGGGTGACATTGAAGGAAATTGGTGAGAAAATTGAACCTGCTGGTTGGAGGAGCTTTGTGTTGAGCTGCCATGGTGGTGTCCATTGTGGTTGTTTTGTGCATTGTACAGTTGGGTCGAGGGTGCCGTCGAGTGGACGGTGGTCAGGGTAGTGGTCATCGATCGAATCGAGGGTGCAGGCGACGAAAAGGTGCTACCCTCACCTCCTCCATGGGTGCTGAATCCTTCAGTACCAGTTGTCAATGTGCCTGCCTTGGAATACGCTGCTTCGGAGAATGCGGCGTCGCCGTTGGTTGAAATGGTTGGCGCAACGGATTTTGCGCTTGTTAGGGGAGCCGGGTTCTCATAGCCCGAACACAAAGATGGGTCACTCCTGGAGCGGGATTTTGCACTATAATGATCATCCGTGTATGAGTCCGTCAATGTCTGAGTCCCTGTGTCACGGTTGATGGTGCCAGAGAGCGGATATGGGTTGTTTCCTTGATCGCTCTTCTTGCCCTTATTTCCCGTGTAGCGCTTGTTGGACCATCGATTTGTTGTAGAATCAGAGGAACTCTTAAGATTCGCCAGGCGTTTCACCCAGTTTGAGAATGGACGGCGACGTGCATTCCGGTCTGTTTTGTATGAATCCCTTAGCAGCGGTTCAGGGTGACCAATGGGCACAATCTGTACTTACCATGTACCCTAGCAGGACCATCCGCAGTAGCCATTCTAGCTTGAAGAGGCAGCCTAGTCGCTACCCACTCTGGCTTGCGAAAAGTCAAAGGTAGGCAAGGGATTAATGTCCTGGGGATCGAGCGCCGAGCTAGATGGGGCAGTGGGCGGGGAGACTGTTTATCCGTGCACGTCATGTGCCTGCCTTTGATGTCGCCTCTTAACTTCTATTTAACGTACTGCAAACATTCTGGAAGGTTTTTTTGTTTTGTGACTCGTTCTCTGACGCATCTTAGGAGGACTCTGGCAGCAATAATGACATGTGATCATGTTTGAAACACGTATTTACGATCGTGTTCCTAAAATCCTTTTTGGGCTCTTTCTTGCATCTAGTGGCGCAATGCCCCGGTGAATACAAACAACTGCGTCAATGCCTCCTCATTCAATAATACGAGCGCTACCTTCTGATGTGATTGCAAAGATCAAATCATCTACATCCATTTTGCATCTGACCGGTGTCATTTTGGAGCTAGTCAAAAATTCTTTGGATGCCAATGCACATACCGTCTTCATCACTGTTGATTTCAAACGTGGTGGCTGTATAGTTGAAGATGATGGCGATGGAATTCCTCCAGCCGAGTTCGAAGCTACAGGGGGGCTGGGCAATCCTCACCGCATGTCTCCTAACCTTATGGTTGTAATGAGCGCTGGCTAACATATGCAATAGACACATCCAAATTCATGCTGGTTGGCTTGTATGGCCATCGGGGCTTGTTCTTGGCTTCTCTGGCCGCGTTGTCTCTACTTACCGTGACTTCTCGTCACATTCGTCATGGATGCACAAATTCAATCATATTTCATCATTCGACGCCTGTGGCTCGTCTAACCCCTGCGCCGCCACATCAGGTGCTTCGCTCTGCCAGTCATGGCACGTCTGTGACTGTCAATGACCTTTTTGGGAACATGCCTGTTCGTGTTAAGAGTCGAGCCCTCGCTCTTCAGCGGCCGGACGAGCTAGAACGAGAGTGGGACCATCTAAAGAACTCCTTGGTGTCTCTTCTTTTGGCCAATCCTCAATTCTCAAAACTAGTCTTGCTGGATGTGGAAAGAAATAAACGGATGTCCATCCGTCCTGGAACGGCCTCCGTGCCCGAAGCAACCATCGCTCATGCTCGGAAGGACTTTGATCTCAAGCGTATCGGGTCAATCCTCACACAGTCTGGGCTGATCACACCCCAAAACTTCGATGATTGGCATGAAATTTCAGCATCAGTTTCTAACCTCCTAGTTCAGGGAGCAATATCTCTCCAACCCAGTCCAACTCGTAAATTTCAGTTCATCTCTTTGGGGAAAGATCCTGTGCTATCGCGCAATGGCTCAAATTTTCTCTATGACGAAGTGAATCAGTTGTTTGCTTTGTCAGATTTCAGTAATGTTGGAGTCATGTCTAGCAGAAGCTCCGTTACACACCATGCATCTTCGGTGAATCAACTTGATGCTCCAAGTAACGCAAGCACTCGAAGCTGGGCAAAGCCCGTCAATAAGTGGCCAATGTTTTACATCCGCATTGACACAAATGCTGTTATACGGTTGGATGATGATGGATCTGAGCGTGCTCCAGAATCGGCCAAATCGGTTCAGCGTATAGTTGATGTGCTTGGAGCCATGGTCCATGAATTTTTGAAGCAACACAATCTCCGCCCTCGTAGCAGCAAACAGCGAACCATCTCATCAGACCAAAACCGGGATATCCGCTCCAAAGTCTCCCAAGCAGCTGGCAGTTCACGTGGATCCCTACAACAAGGTCGGTCGATTTCGAGCACCGAAGAGGCATTTAGCGCTAGTCTGAAAATTCCCTCATTTCCAAGAACGCAGTCTCTGAACTCTGGTCAAAGCTTCGCCAACTGGTCCAGGGTAAAAACCGCGAAGGATCTCAAGGAACATTCTCCGACCCGTCAATCGCCTCGGCATTCTCATACGGCTCCCGATATAATGCTGGGTGAGAGTTCGTTGCCTATCCTCCCTAAACATATATCAGACCATCGAAATGATGGCCAGAAGCGCACAAGTCTTCTGAAGCCCCCGAATAAAAATGTCTCTGATGAGGGCAGAACCGGAACAGAGGATCTGCCTGGAGACTCACCATCAGACAAGACTATCACCTGGGTCGATCCACACACCAAGTTGGCCTATATGATCAATCCTCGAACAGGCCAAACGATGAACCCCAGGAAGTCTTTAGCTAACCAGCGTTCTCCCACCGATTGTGTCAATACGTCGTCCAAGCATCCAGTACAGACTCTATGGATAGAAAACCTGTTGGGAGAATGGGACAATCCTTCCTTCAGCCGAACAGAAATCCCAATACCAAATCTAGGCACAGGGTCTGCCGGTCAGCAGACTACAGCTACTTCGTCGCATGACTGCTTTAAGGGCGTTGGATCGCTTGATACAGTGCAGGTTGCCAAATATCGAGGAAAGCTTCAACGTCGTGCGCTCGAGACTGCCGAAGTGATAGCACAGGTGGACAAAAAGTTCATATTGGCTAAAGTCAATACGCCTCCCATCATTCTTAATCGGGAGGGGACCTCAAACGGTGTTCTGCTCTTAATCGACCAGCACGCGGCCGATGAGCGATGTCGAATTGAACTGTTGTTTAGGGAGATGTTCCTCTCTGCTGGGCTAGATGAGAATTTGGAGTCTGGTGGTCGAGTGCGGACTGTCCAAGTCGGTTCTTTGGTATTTGAAATTTCATCGACAGAGGGTGATCTCTTTCAAAAATATACGGGTCACTTCTCAGACTGGGGTATTGAGTATATGACACATGGCGAGACCAAATCTACCGTCTTGGTCACCGTGCATACTCTTCCCGTCCTAATAGCTGAACGCTGTCGGCTGGAGCCTCATGTGTTGATTGACTTGATGAGGCGTGAGATCTGGTCAAGTGAGGAAGATGGCAGGAAGCCGTTCCAGTCAAAGAAAACATTTGAAACCAAAGATGCGGACCAGGATTTCGAACTATCAGACACCGATGATGTGGTACACAAAGGAACCTCGATATCATCCGCGTTGCGCTCATGGGTTCAAGAAATGAATGGATGCCCTCAAGGCATTTTGGACCTTCTCAACTCCCGCGCCTGTCGAACTGCTATCATGTTCAATGACCCGTTGAATATCGAAGAGTGCCAGGCCTTGGTCTCCAGGCTGGCCCGCTGTGCCTTCCCGTTTCAATGCGCTCATGGTCGCCCTTCAATGGTCCCTATACTTGATTTACGATCACTCTCCGAGAATACTGTTTCATTGCCGCTCGACTTGGCTACCAGAGCATCCGCCCATGATGATAACGACGGCACGAGTTTGAATTTCGTAGAAGCGTTTAGAACACGCTATATAACATAGTTGGTTTAGTTCCAAGGTTCCCATATCCGAAGTTCGAGGATTCCGTTGGTGGGAAAGGCATTGTAACTAGGTGAGTATACATTAGGTGATACATCAATCAAGATTTACCAAATATTCAAACATTTTCCACTTGCTTCTGCCTAATATCCTTACAATATAGGCACAGACTCTGAAATCAACTGACATGAAGCCCCTGTCGTCCAGCCCAGCCTCTGAGATAAATGCTCAAACCAGTTTTAAAGGTTTCAGCCATTATGACAGGTTGACAGGTCGCATTTCCCCTCCACTTCAAATTGACAAAGAGGATACACCTCATGTTTTCAATAATACGTATATCACAAAACATACGAATAGTGAAACAACCAATCTCTTGGGTGCTTCCATGTGTACATCAAACCTAGATGTGATGTGGTGACAGTTAGCGAGGTGCAGCTGGACACTGCACATACCGGGGTACAAGGTATTCTGTAAGCTTGATAGATTTCACATTCCCGCATGAATCTGCATTGACCACATAGATCGTGCAGGAAGTCAAAAAAGTTTCATTTCGTCCTAGGCTTGCATGGGTTTGGCGCTTACACAGTATAGGCAGTCACATTAATCAAATACCTCAATCTAATGGCAGCGATCTGTCGGCTGAAATACCCAATTGAGGGGTGCTCTTGTATAAACATTGAGCTCCTTTCGACATATCCCTTGCATGGATATGTATTGTAGATTGTGAACAAACTCTGCAGACTTGGAAGTTTGGAGCAGTTCATGCAAGGATCAGCCAGCCACTAATAAAAATAGTTATAGAACGGAATAACACTGTGAGTGGTTAATGCAGCCTTGAATAATACAAAACTGGATATATGCGTACATCTATGGATGGTTTGATCCCACATTGGCTTGCATATTCAAACTATGAGCTGAACAATCACGCTACTCATTACGGAATATGACACATTCCAACAGAGAATGAGTTTATTCTAAAGGGAACTAAATTCAATATCACGTCGGGTTGCGTGTTGCACCCTGGATCACTTTCACCATTCCATCCATGTAACCCCGATGATTTCTCTCCATCATTCGTTTGAACATCTCGAGGAAAACCCAGTTTCCAATTAACTCAACCTGCAGAACCAGAGTTGCGGAACCCGACTGCTGATCGTCGCGATCAACTTGGGGGCGAACTGCCCAATTTTCGTGAATGGTGATTCCCAGCGGTGCTTGTCTTATCGTCGTCACTCCATCCGCTTGATTCGTGAAATCTGCTAGAACCGTGACATTGCCGCTATAGAGTCCGAAGGGAAGGTACTCGATACGGTCGGTAATCGAGTACCTCTGGGAACCCTGGGGAGAGGGCTCCGTTGGGGAAAGCAAGGGTCGATAATCAATGACAAGGTTGCTCAGAGTAATGATATTGGAGTGTTCATGTAGCAGTTGGATTGCAGCAGACTCAGAGACAGGGGACGGTAAAGCGCTCGATATCGTGTAATGATGACTTGAAACCATGCTGAAGATTTGCTCGATCGTACTTAGAGGGAGGGTCTGGAAGTTTACGAAATCATATATCCAAGTTGTCGGCACAAGTCAGAATTAAGCAGAAATAAACACTAGGCGAATCCCGAGATGTCTGCGAACACGTCCCACAACCCGGAGTTGCTTGGCACCTCTATCCGGAGCCATAGATGGTAAATTTTCAACCATCCACATTCTCAGTGGGGACCAACGGACGAGATTTGGTCCGGAGGTTTGGTTCGGACGAAATTTGAGCTTGGCCATGAAATAACAGTGCTTTGTATAACTCATGTTAGCGCCCACTGAGGATGAAGCTCCTCTTGTATAGCCTCCCTTCCTCTCCTTGATTGAATGATTGGCGTCCCGACACCCAATTATATTAGTGCTGTTGAGCGGTTTAATCTGTAGAGGTGCCTCGAGTAGCTATCATGTGGTGTACAACAGTGTTGGATAACTCAGCGCGTTCACTCATAGTCCCTGTTGCTGACTGCTAGAGTAAGGGAGGCCATTAGGACGGTCGACGCTTATTTGTTCGGGTGGCAACTTAAAGAGTTGAGCAAAATCCTCAAGCCCCTTGATATTGGCTGAAAGGAATCGGAAGCCCAGAACTCATCAATCGCATTACACAATCTGTAACAATATACCTGCAAGAAATGGAATCAGTCCCTCTTGGCGTACAAGAACATATGAACTACTTCTAGGACACGTTTTCAGAGGGTGAAATAAAGATATCTTCCATGTTGATTAACTAGGACAGTCAGTCTTTCGTTCGATCCCTAGCTCTTCACGTTTACATTACCATTTAGCAATTTTCTCAACAAATGAACCTCATGATACATACGTGCACTTAGCCAGATCCAACTAAATGGATTCCCAATCTTCTTGATAATAACCTTTTTAGTTGGTTAATGAATCATTCACAAACTGCTCGGGACAATTGTTAATAAGCATTTCTCAAACGCAAGCTTTTGTGCTCCCAGTCAGCATGCTGTATCTCTCCACTAATCTCTCTGTCCATTGATCTCTCTCTCCGTAAATCTCAGCCCTAAACTCGGGGTGTACATAACTCAGCTGAGTTTAGAATCGTCCTAAAACAAACAAAACAGGTTACATCAAGCATGAAGAGGAGTCTATATAGAAATTATTCAAAAGCCAGCAGCACAAAGCCACCAACTCAACTTCTAAAGCAATTCCATCATCCACAATAACCAATCAACAATGTGTCCCAAGACTCCCCATGGCGACTGTCCTCCAGAGGAAACAGCCTGCCACATAATCCCCTCAATCGCCGGCAAGCGCGTCCTGATAACAGGATGTGCCTCTGGAATCGGCAAAGCAACAGCCGAAGTCTTCGCCGCGCACGGCGTGCACCTAGTGATATGTGACATACAAGACGCCGTCGGCCAAAGCGTAGCGGCTCAGATCTCCGCGCAAACCCCCAAGACGAAAATACAATACCAGCACCTCGACGTAACCGTCAGATCCGA
Organism: Penicillium sclerotigenum; assembly: GCA_928213465.1. NCBI lineage: Eukaryota > Fungi > Ascomycota > Eurotiomycetes > Eurotiales > Aspergillaceae > Penicillium > Penicillium sclerotigenum. Next base: position 52,645 of record CAKMRK010001148.1, on the reverse strand, counting down.
GTGCAACGCAGCCGTGGAAGCCGCAGTCCGATTCCTCGGTGGACTAGATAGTCTAGTCCACGCAGCGGGCTACATCCACCAAGATGTGGCGGAGGGCATCGCCGAAGGTGAACTGGACCGCATGCTAGATGTCAATATCAAGGGAACGGTCTTCATGAACCAGGCCGTCTTTCCCTATCTCAAGACTCGGGGCGGTACGATTCTCAACTTCGGGTCTGATCTTGCATCTGAGCCGCTGCCACTTCTGGCGCACTATGCTGCTTCGAAGGGCGCCGTGCAGAGCTTTACGAGGGCTGTTGCGCGCGAGTGGGGGAAGTATAGGATTCGTATTAATGCGGTTCTGCCCGCTGTTTGGACGCCTATGATTGATCAGTATCGTGAGAATCTTGAGGCGGAAAGGGTTGTAGGTCATGATGTTTTCATGAGTGATCGAGTTTGTCTTGGGGAGAGGTTTGGGGATGTGGAAATTGACTTGGTTCCAGTGCTTGCGTTTTTGGTTTCGGATGCTTCGCGCTGGATTACAGGTCAGTTGGTGCCTGTTAATGGTGGGCTCTCGTTGGTACGTTAGCTTTTGAGTTGGTCTGTGGGTTTTATCTAAGAGTTATTGGGGGTGGGATTCAGTTTTCAATATGCAGGCATTAGTATTCAGGTAGAATCCAGGGCAAAGTATCGAAATTTTTGGATTCGGACTGCTCAGGTCTCTAGGAGAAAGCCCGGAGTCGACACTATACGAGTCCAAAAGTGTTACAATTACGATTGAAAAGAAACGGTTGACATTAAAGCGTATTTTGCATTTCAGGCAGCGTTTTAAGAGTTGCTCCTGTACAGAGGCCGTGAGGCAAGAACATTGTCTAGAGGGTATCCGTAGGAAACGCCCAGTTGACAGATAACAATCCTTTTTCCCGTGCACCTGCCCTTTTTCCCCCGTTCCCAGCCGAAACAAGAACAGATGAAGAAATTAAACAAATCACATAAACAGAGCAAGGCCCTTAGTAAACTCCATTAAGGTAGTCCCAGGCCCCGTTCCATACATAGTCACTTTTCAAATGCTACATTCCTCGAAAGAGAAATTGCAAAGACAAAAAAAAAGAACAATAGCACCGCCCAAGAATAAAAACAATAAAAAGAGGTAAAGAAGAATGACAGGATATTCACAGATAGCAATAAATGGATGTAGAAGATGCTGCAAGTAATACTAGCACAATGAATGGTTCAAATGATTCGAATGATGTTGGTCAAAACACCAGTAAAGCGGGAATGAGAAGAAGTCATCAGTCGTTAGGTTGTGAGAATGGTATAGGTAATGGTGTGGGTAGAACAAGTCATTCATCCGTGTGTCGGAACAGATTTCGCCTTGGACTGGGTGGTCCATGAGAGGAAGTCAAACTTGTCCTTTGCATTATCGAGCATGGAAGGAATGGACTCGGACTGGGAGGACTGGGGCTGGAGGGTATTTCCACTGCGGGAGGTCTCTCTAGGCTCAAGAACCAGCGAGCGGCGGTAGAAGGTTTGTGAGGTTATTTCGCCGATTGAGCGCACCCGCACGAGCTCATTCTGCATCCAGGCCTGTAGCTCCGGGACTTCGGTCAGACGGTAGGGGATCTGGAAACGTTGGAGCTCACTGATGATGCGAGCTGTCTTCATGTGCTTGTCGAAGTTGATGACGGCCATTTCACTGTCGTCGGTGGAGAGGGTACGGAGAGATTGATTGCCGTGGTCGACAAAGGTGAGGTCAGTGAGGTATGTACCGACGAATGGGAGGCAAGGAGGCACGTGGTTCTGGAGGCGCTGACGAAGGACTGCGTAGTTGCGAGACACATCGACGATGCTGCGGAGTTGCTCGAGGGCAGTTTTAGTCTTCTGCGATACGATGTCCCAGGTCCTCTTCAGTCGAGAGATCATAGACGAGTTCAGTGAGCAGATGATAGCCATCAGGGAGTCGTAGTTGTTCAACTCTAGACATTTGTTCGCAATCTTGACCCAGTGCTTGATGATAGAGGCACGCTTCTTGGGTTCCTCGAGGTACAGAATAGAGTCAGAGACGAGGTTGGTAAGGTCAGTCGATAGAGTTGACATAGCGCGAACATTGACAGCCAACGAGCCTGTCTTTCTGGCCCATTCCATGTCCAGGAGTTCCTCGGGAAGGATGGAGCAGAAAATGCGCGACTCCTTGATCGTAAGCTGGCGGGCGAGCTCAAGTGGGTCGAAGTCAAGAATGGTTATTGAGGCTTCGCCACTCTTCCATTGCTTAAGCAAGTTGTGCTCCTTCTTGCCAAGAACAGGAGGGGGTAGAGGAGTATCGGGGTGAATATACTGGGCAATGGAAGTGTTGGTTTTTCCCATGGAAGAAACCAAGCGAGGCACAAGAGGGCCGCCAACCGCGGACACCTTTCCGGCCAAATCAAGCAGCCGCTTACCAGCAGTGGGGAGATCGACCATAAGTCGTGTGTTGGCGAAGTTGACAATGAAATCCAGGGCTGTGTTATCACGGTCATGGCGCCAGTGGGACTCGATCCAGCCCTTGAAGCTGTTGTATACACGGAGACGGACGGGGCCGGCGGCGTGGGGTGTGTCACCAATGTACTCGAAGCGATCAGCGAGAGCCTGGGCAAACTCAAGAGGCGTGGCAAAGAGACGGAAGGTGAGGTAGAAGGTTGAGACAAACATGGCATCGGGGGTGGATTGGTGAGCAGTCAACTTCTCAATAAGAGCACGCAGACTGCCGCCCATCACAGATCCCTCCTTGTAAATGAGTTCGTGTGCGTAAGTCTTTTCCAGGACGTTGGCCTCCGTCTCCTCGTTCTCCTCGGCGAGTGTCGAGTAGCTCATACTTTCCTTCAGTGAGTGAACCGTAAAGCTACCCTGGAAGCTACCCCCAATATCGGGGGAGGTAGCCCGAGTTGAGGTTTGCGAGACACCACTCATCTCAGAGTCGCGTGCGTGGCTGTTGTATGTGAAGCTACTACCATTGCTTGTGACCCCACGACCAAATGATTCGCTGACATCGGACTTGGGATGACTTTCACCGTAGCTACTATCAGTAGAGGAGAAGGAAGAGACGTTCTCCAGGTGGTTCGGGAGAATGGCAGAATTGGGTAGAGAGGAAAGGGCGCTAACGTTGGCGGGAGAATCTGTGAGATGAGACTGGAAGGATGAAGGTGTTGTAGCGTCGGTGAGAGCAGGTGTTGGGGGAGAGTAAGCAGTGCTAGGAATCTGAAGAGGAGGTGGGGGAAGGCGGAGTGACAACTTGCGCTCCTGTTCTACGGGAGTCTCCGATTCATCTTGTGGAGAGGCAATGCCAGACAAGTCCTGTCCCGTCTCTTCAGATTCTTCAGGATCAAGCTCAAGATCACCAATTTGCTCAAGCACCAGACGAGCCTTGGCCAAACAGTTTCCAGCTGCTCGTACACAATCAGTCGCAGCATCCACAAGGCGTTTTCCTTGGTCTGGCATGAGCACAAGATCATCGTCTGGTAAGTGTGCGGGGCGGAACACATCGCGTGCAGCGTGAACAAGCTCAGATAGCTTCTCGCACATTGTCTCTAGTGCCTGCTTGAGAAACACGCTACTATGGGTGTCGTGCTCACATACTACCTCAACAACGTTTAGCAATTGCCTGCACGACTGGACAGCCTGCTGGGTAGTAACAATCAGTTCCGTCGAGGAGCGAGACTGCATGTGAAGCCCGATGAACGAGCCAAGCACGCCGAGGAATGCATCATATGTTGTTCCTAAGCGCTCTGATGCCAGATTCTGGGAACTGATGGCCGTTGAAGTACCGGACACGGACATGCGGTGGGATATAGAAACCCGTTTCGTAGCGACGGAGACCGGTCTGTTATCAACCATCTCAGTGCGCATCGATGACCGACTCATATCCATACGACTATAGCTCATCCGGCGCGAGTCCATTCGTGATTCCAGCATTCGCGACTCAGATCGATAAGGCCCATCGTTCTCGCCCAAGTTGAAACTCTCCGATGCCGGAGTCGGCGGCATGCTGTACTGGTCTAGGCTCTCGCCGGGTCCATCCATCTCAGCGATGGTCCTCCTCAGGCCGACTTCCTCATTCCACACATCGAGGAATCGAACCCCACGAGTAACGATCTTAAAAGCCTTGAGAAGCATCTCATCCAAAATGGCCTCAACCTCATCCTCCGACGGAACCCCGTTGGCAACTTCCTGGAACTTCTTCGCAGTTTTCACCAGCGAAGACAGGTCAGATAGCAAAGCCTTCCGAATTCTGCGCAGTCCATCAAATCTCTTTATCAGGGAGGATTCTCGAGTAAGACATTCTGATTTTTCCTGCGGAAATTATAAGCCCTGTGGTGTTTTCTTTGTACTACTTGGTACTTACCAGTAGAAACCGAACGCCAGCGATAGGTCCTCTCATCAAGTCTTGGTTTCCAAAGTCTTTTAGTGATGACCCGCACCCTCCTCGAATGATATCCCAGAAATCGGTCAAGGCCTTCAACAAAGGACGCATAGGTAATTGGTCGTATGCCTCGCAGTAATTCGTGGGTAACCAGCCTCGATTCCCAGAATCTAATAATGTACCATCGGCCCAGCCATTGGTATGAACGGAGTGTACCAAAATGATATCTCCCTGGTCCAGAGGGAGTGTTACGGTCGACGGAGAGACATTGCCGGCCGGGTGGAAAGGGTAGAAGGCGCGTAGATAGTTATGAAAGACAGGCCTCGGGGCCTCCAATTGATCCATGTTTGTGTCCTGGGTATCGTGTGGTGTTAACGGAGGGGTCATCTCTGATGAGCCCCAGGCTGAATGAAACCGATTCGTTATAGATTTAGGGTCGTTGGTCGACTCGGATAAATTCGAATTGGACTTCGAGATCTTCAATGGGGGGATGTGTGGCTTCATCGATTCCATTTCTTATTGGTTCCGTGACTGTATAATTTCTTCTCCAAGCCGCTGTGGTCACTGACCGAAGGCGTTTATTCGATAGTTGCAATGGACATCGTTCAATGACTCCAACCAAAAAAAAAGACAAGTAGCGAAGGCAAGTGTTGGATAATCAAGGATGGAGGGTAGGAATCGGATCGTCAGAGGCTGGGGTTGATCCTTCACAATCTAGGTCAATTGGCGTCCAAGGATAGTATAGAGTATAGGGATAGTTTGGAATGTGCCCAAGGAGGTTGAGGGCTTGGAATGCCAGGAGAGGGGAAGGATTTAGGAAACTTTGGAGACATACACAAGAAAACAATATTAACAAGTAATCAAAAACTATAAACAGATCCAAAACAGACTTCCTTTCCAGGAGTCCGGAGTATTCGAATTCCCGGAGGGATGAGTCCCAATGAGGTCCCCGAATATCAAGGGATGAACAGGATCAATGGGTAAATATGATGCAATCGCCTAGAGATGAGGCAAGTGCTGTCGCAGCAAGGACTGTGTCAATTGTGACTGCAAATTGAAGAGATTCCCTATTAAGATAACGCAAGGGCGGAAGGGATATAAGGGAAAGAATGCTAATAATAGCTAAGTATAACTTGCAATTGCAACAATATTGAAAAGTGAAGAGCTTTGAAGTAAAAAGGGAGGGAAAAGAGGGAATTAAGTGGACTAATAGCTTCGAGAGTTCAAAGGCCTTGAGTCTTATGGGACTCGGGACGATCCACGCTCCACTGGTAATGGGCCCGTATGGAGATGTAATTGTATAATCGATATAATGTGACGGGTATCATACCAAAAGTACGTGTTCCGTACTCCGTCCAGTATTTTTAATTCTTTAAATTTTGGGGCGTTTTGGGGGTTTTTTTTGGGTTTTCTGGGTTTTTTTCACTTTTTATTTTTACTTTTATTTTAATTTTAATTTTAGTTTTAGTCTTAGTTTTTCCTTTTTGTTTTTATTTTCGGATTTTATATTGAGTCTTTTAAGTTTCATGGTTTATTCTCTTGCTATCTTTTATTTGCTCATGTCAGAAACAAAAGATTGAGATCATCCAAAAAGTAGTAGGAAAGTAGGAAAAGTCAAAAGCAAAAGAGAAAGAAAAAGAAAAAGAAAAAGGAAATGGAAATTCAAGGAAATCCTTCCCCAAGAATTTGGCCTATCTACTTCTTTGAATAACAATAGGTCTTCGGCACCTACGAAGTACTGAGCCACAAAGTACTCTCTATACCAACAGTTATGCCAAAAGGTACATCTCACCTATGTACCAAGTCTAACCTAGCACTATCCACTTCGCATCTACCGAGCGCATTTCGTTCCAGACCTCCCACTAACTAGTCCCCCAAACGCAATAAATTCTCGATTGTAATTTGTTTAGAATTGAAAGCTACACCCGCCTCGGACCAATCATATTACCACAACAAAATAAATCCTGTGGGGTTAAGTCAGCCCATGTCTTAATGCATTGACCGTGTGTGCTAGAGGCTGCAGGGGAACTCGATCAATCACTAAATGTGAGGGGAGGGGACCTTTTGTTCGCCTGTCACTAATATCTCTCCGGGATGAGATCGACAGCCCAAGAACCGGCCCCCGAGAGTGACAGCGGTCAAAAGTCTTTTTTTAATCTGACCGTTGTGGTTGATTGTCACGCAAATACTAGATACATATCCCTCGGAAATCCGTACCTCGCATAAAAAAAAAATCTCAAATCTCAAATCTCAAACCCCTGCTACCCCCCTTGTTCAAACCCGGTCGCCATTGACATTCAGACCAACTTGTATGTACCATACTAAGATCCCCCTCCATCTTTTGCTTTTCCCCTCCTGCGTGGGGCGATAACTATACGAAAAGGTTCGCAATCGGCAAACAGATCCACAAACGTGAGCTGTTGTGCGTTGCGAAGAAGTCGAATACTGTTACAAAGCTACCGGATGCTTACATACCTTGTAGTGAGGTATACTTAATCCTTGCTAGATCTAAGCTACTTGGAGCGAAGGGGAAATTATGATGTAGACCCGCTTATGTCTAAGACCTGGCATAATAATAGATGTGAGGGGAAATACGGGTGTGCCTTGCCGGATGAAAAACTTTATGTACTTTTGTTGACTTTCAATAGTAATAGTGTACATTACCCCTCGACTTCAAGTGAACTTCGGAATATTGTCTATGAATACTTCAAGGTAGAACGCTTTAACAACATTGGATCAATACGTTCTCTTTGAAAGTATTGAGCGAACATACTCGATCATATATCAAAGACAACAGCCGCAAAATTGAATAATGATAATAGTATAAAGGCGATTTGGCCCACATCCCGTCTAACCCTGGAGTAATTGAAGAAAGACACTTAGTATCGAACTTGTAATACATAGCTATGACAGTGACAATATCCATAGGTCATTCTCCTTTTCCTATCACAGCGGCGTCGCACGTCCTCCCACAGCTCGACCAACAGTTTCGCAGAGCTACGTGAACTTGGTGATTCTGCAGTCGCCAGTCGAAATTGCAATGGGCAAAATGCATACTTATTTATCCTAAGCATGCATTGGTCGGCCGTCACATGTTCCGGAATCCCCGCCTCCTTATGGAAGTATAAAATTGCTAGCACCTGATAACTAATGTTTGACTAATGTATGTCAGCGAAGCTATCCAAGTCATCTGAGCCAACTAAAGCCATTGAGCAGTATTGGCAGCTCATTCAAAAAGAAAAAAATACTCCGAACGCCTCATGGAGTCCGATGGCTAGCAAACTAGGGTAATGCAAGCCCCCTCCGTATCATCACATCGGGGGCAATCGCAAAATGCGATCTGCGGGCCATACCTTCAATGGGTGGAATACCCGTGCCGTCGGGTTCGAACCGTGGAGAGGGGTGCTTAGACCAAGTCTCATATCTCTGGAGACCATCTACTTTCTTACGGTCGCGTATATAGATCGCGTAGTATATTGATGCTACTCAAATTTACCTGTTTCGTTATGGTCGTGTTTTGAACTTCTTGTCTCGCTGAAGAAAAATACTATAAAAACCAGTTACACGGTAAAACTCATAGGGTGATACAATTGACGGACCAGCCCGCGGGTCTCAGACTGTTTGCTTGTCTCATGGAACATCGATATTACTTGCAGCCCAAATCAACTGCCCCTACTTCATACATATGTATGTAGTCCATTAGCTTAGCTTGCTAATCCCCTAGTCCCTCGGCTTTTCATCTTTTTCGTCAGCAAGCTGCATAGCACGCGAGCATATCACGTCCTAGCAGACTCGTGCCCAAGCAGTGGGGCATGCACTGCTGTTCTCCCAAAGGATTTTGTCCAAGTATATCCATTGTGCTGCAAGAGCCGTCCGGTTGACAAGAGATTGCCGGGGCAGTGTACTATCGTCACATTTAGTCTGATCTGCCAAAGAGGTTCCCGAGATTGAGAAGCCCAACTCGCATCCAGCTTACCATTTTAGGTAGGAGCTTTGCTAGGTCCCGGCTTGGAGGCAGTCTGAATCAGCAATGGTTTCTGTGATGAGACACATGATATGTCTCTCATTATGTAAGTCGTGTTCTGTTGATTTGAAGGATAATCCCTCGGGTAATATGTCCATCTGAAGATATCTCTCCGCGTGCGATATTATCCAGTCTCCTTATACAGAGCACTGTTCACGTATAGGAGGCGAGTGGCTCACTTGCAGCCAGGATCAGTAAGACACTGATCTTTGGATTGCTTATGTCGTACTGTATCTCGGCTAGCCTTGTGGAGGCAATTGCAGATGCAAGACCGGGGAAGCGTGCTGACGATCTGGGTCAATGTCTCGAAATATGAACGTTGGTATCCAAGAGAGTGTGGAACTTTCCAAATAGCAAGTTCTATGCTATGCAGTTGGGGTAACAGGCGAGGATCTATATGTATCTATCGTATAAAAAGAGCCTCTATTAAATGTAAGCAGCATCGAGTAACTTCTTTATTTGATCTCTCCTATCTCATCGATAACTGTTCACACATAATAATGGCCGCGTGGAAAGCTTGTGCATCAGATCACAACATAGTTCAAACCTGGAAATTATTGATATCATATCGCTTGTCCACTTGAAAGACATCTTCATACAACAGATCCTTGCCAAGGTATCCATAACTAGCACACGAGGGGCCATTCAGACAATCAGGGATTTAGCTATCAGGTTAAGTCTTCAAGTTTAAGTCGTGTCACCTCGTGGGCTTAATTGTTGAGATGCGGTGAGCGGCTGAGGCTGAAATAATACCGCAATTTTATGCATAGGTAGCGCAGGTACCTGCATCCAGCTGCAAGATCATGCTCCAAAAATTGGAATTTTGGTTATGATCTCAATAAAGACGGTCTGTTGCATCTTATGTGATTTGAGATACAGACAGGATTTCTGCTTCTTTCTTTGAAGTTCTTTATTATGCCTCTTCACCGAGTTTTGCAAGGTTCTTGATAGTTGAGAGAGTGGCTGTTTCTTTGTGACCTTTCTTTACCCTACGATTGCAATAGTGTAATCATACTGCTACACAAGCTACCTACTAGATGCGACGTTTGGAATATTCAGTTCACTTTTCAAGGTGGATCATATTCGAGCATCATATTCTCAGCATGTATCACATGCTGTGCACTGACTGCTGACTGAATCCACTCCTTTAACTATCTAACTATATAACTATCAGGTTTAAGGTTTTGCAGAAATGACAGTAGTCAAATATATGAAGTTAAAATACTCCATACAGATAATAATATTGGACATATGGATGTAAACAACCTGATCACTAATTTTTGGACATTGAATTTAACGCAAGCTCATGGATGTGAATGGAAAGACGGAAACTTGGTACCTATGTAGGTAGTAACAGGGGTTATCCATGCCTGCATAGGTTTATGACATTTACCGGCAGTCTAAAAAAAAGTCAAGCCACAAAAATATATAGCATACTCTGTACATATGTATAATGCAAGCTCATCAATAGAAGCAGCGGAAAGGCGGTGGACTGAGAGCAGGGATCATCCATTCAATGTCTACAGAGTGTACTCCGTTCTCTGCTAAGTCTACAATTATATGGATGTTCATAGGCATTTCAGAAAGCAGAGGATAATCCTGGAAGACTAGATCCCCCTAAATATTAGAATCGATAGACCAGGCTAGCAGCTACAGGGGACCGAGCTAGCGGGAGAAAGTACCCTAAGAATTGGTACCAGATACCGGATTTGGTCTAGTAATTTGCTAGATCGTAACGGTCAACAATACATACAGCGTAAATTTCCACATCGTCGATTCAATACGAAAGCCCACTTAGACGGCATGAAAGAGAACGGTCGCTGATGGGGCGATATGAAGGCAATCAACAAAGATAGCTACACACACATCTCCACTCATCATTCGGAGTGCTCCACAGTTCATTTCGCCTTAAGGGGTAACCCACAAGGATTGAAATCCATCACCACTCCACGAATCCTCTAAGCCCTAAGCTATTAGGACAGCCTCGGCGAGCTGTCTAGAAGGCCACCAGAAGGCGATCCCGGACACACACGGCTGGCGGATCGACTAACACGTTTCCGCGCAACGGTCCAGACGGCACTTCTTTCCAGGATTAGGGGCTAGTCTGCGCCTCTAGTTTCCCAATTTCACTTCCCCGACGCCACCGACAGATTGTACATGAGAGCTTGTGTTACCTACCTATCAAGCATTTGACGGCATGGAATGAGCGGCATAGTCCTTGTCCAGGATCTGAGACGTTATATTGGGACGGGCGATAATCGGGTCCATAGAGTCCAGATTCGAACTTTAGTGTGATCGCGTGTGGATTTCTGGTTCCAAAGACAAAGACTCGGGTTGTCTTGGTGGAGGCTCAGGGGCTGGCTTGGGGATTTACAATGCGTCTTCTCGTGGAGCTTGGTGCACCATATGGTCGTAAACCCACTTTATGAAGTATGACCGAGACCATTCATTTGGTATTAATTAATTGAAAACCCTGAAATGTGAATAGAGGGGCAGCAGTTCCAGAGTTTCCATAAAGTTCGAGTCCAGAACTTACTCCGTACTCCGTATCCGGAAACTAACTTGAAGGTCATCCTAGCTTCGGGGAATACAACTCAAAGAATCATTGAGCTCACCCGCTGTTCGATTTCTTTGTTTGATGCTTCACGTGCCTGAACTGCAATGCGGGACTAACAGCAATCCCCTGTTAATTCCCTAAGATGAACCTGACTGTTGCGCAGTGAGCAGGGGTTTGAGACTTTGTGGAGAGGCTAGAAACCTAGCCGGGCCTATCGGAAAAACGGCCACGGTAAAAGGATTAACGAAGAGCCCCGGCGACTCGTAGGCTAGAACACAAGCGACCCACAAGAAGGCTAGTTTCTTGGCTTCTAGTGCGGAACAATGCGCCAACTTCGCACTCCCGAGTACGGAGTACAGAGTATATACAACATACTCTGTATTGTAGGATTGATAATCTCCACCTCTGTGATAGGTCTATAATTTTCACAGGGGAACAGACGGTAGACTATTGATAACTTTGTGAGTCGCGTGTATCCGGCTGTTGAAAGGATCAATAGTTTTTATTGGAGCTTACACTCCGTAGTGTTAAATGCTGACCATGGACTGGAATCCCCACACCCGCGCCACTTTGCTTGGGACGGGATGAAAGGGGGGATGTGATAGGTGTTGGATTGGCTGTATCATCATCAGTATAGTGCGGGACGGCACGTTAGAGGAGATCATCCTTCCGCGCTGGCGATGTAATAAGAGGCTCCTGGTCGCGGTAGGGATAATTAAAACAGAGTACGGAGTACAGAGTGAAGTTGACTATACGCTGTAGTGTGGATCAAGAATAGATTATTGATCCTGAAATCCTATTTTTGAGATTGCAGGAGACTATTGCTTGGAGATGCCTCGGGACAGAAAAAAGCAGGTGCCTGGGGGATAAGGGGTGTGGCCGTATCACGTGGACAAGCACTCCTAAACAGTCCGAATTCCCAATTATTTCTGTCCCTTTGCAAATTATTTGGTCAGTTAATCTATTAAGCATATTGAAAGGGAGAGTCCCATTTTCGAAGACGAAATGAAACAACCTCCACATTGTCGGCTTGAAGCGCGATCGCATCAACTCCACTGTTTCCGATATACCCTGAATTCTACATCGTAGTTTTCTCTATACATAGCACAAGAGTCTCTTTGCCCAGTGCAATTGGTGCATAGTTATGGATCCTGTCACCGCATCATTCCGGGGAGATAAGGGCTTGACGCTTAAGTTGAACCAATTACCATCTCTTTTCATTTACTTTTCTCCCAATTCATATACAATATACACAAGGGAAAAAGCCTCAACGTGGTTCATGGTTCGCTTCGTTGTTCTAGCAACGAACCCCCTTAGCCGAAAATGGAAATCCGTGTCTGAAGTCAAGAACTTGCTCCAGTGGATCACTGCATTGGCGATCGAGTGGCCTAATTCAAAGCCCGGCATTTACACGAGAAGAGGGACTCACGGCAGAGCATTGGCTTTACATTCTTTATGGGCCGAGAAATACACCTATTTCACTCCACCACTGCTGATCTTTGCTTGGCTGGGTTACGTGACAGAACAGAGGCGGGAAACGCGGTCGGTTCCTGTCCTCGGTATGGAATCGGGGACAAAAAACATGAGTTCGCGCTCTAAATTCCCCGGAGACTCTTATGGCAACATACCACTTGTTCATCGAGATCGGGGCACTTGTCCACAACCCATCGTTCAATGCTTCTCCACACCTAGGAGGACATGTTTCCATAAAAGAAGATTTGCCGAGCGAGCAGCAATCCTTCCTAGGCAATACAGTAACCTGTGCTTGTGTGCACGGGATGTGATAAGAAACCCTATGCTAACCAAATTTTTGAAGAAGAAACAAGGAATGGAAAGGGGGGTGTCTCGGGGAGGCAAAAAATTCTTTTCTTTTTTTTTTTTGTAAAAAAGGTTCTCATCACCCGAGTTCCTGCAGAAAACGACCTCGTGCACAGATCCCAAGTTGTTCACCTGAATCCGATTGTTTACGGAGTACGAAGTAGACTTGGGGGAGTTTCCACCCACGTGCAGCATCGCACGTCGGAAAATGTGCGTTGTGGATCGATCCCTACCTCCAATTTCGGGGTTCCGGCAGGAAAATTAGGGCAAGCTACTCCTCTGTACTTCGTACTCACCGGGCGAGTTCAACTATGACAGGAGGTTCCATGTTGTCGGTGTCAACTTGCAGGATTTAGGCAATGATCGGTTGCGAGAGTCTAAAAAAGCAAATCGTCGGTCCCGTCTTCCAAGGTTAGCCCATGGCACTGGGTCAACTGGGTCAAGGCCGTCATTTCCACTCGAGGACCCGATTTGCATCATTTTGCTTGTGGGGATATTCACGAACGCAAGACAACCTTAGGGGCTTTTGCTTCTGCTTTCTATTTTGGAGTTGCTTTTCAAATACCCGATCGGGAAGGTGAGATATGTGTCACAATTCTGGCCCCCGGATAAGTTCTCCAGTGCATACATAAGTGGACGCGTCTTCACGCGCCAGCTCGTTGGCCCGAGTGTCGATGCAATTTCATCACACTGTGGATACAGGTACGGGTCAGAAAGTACGGAGAACGTATTCTAATATTCGCGGCTAACTCGGAGAATTGGAATATGTTGATTGTAGTATACATCGACTTGACTGCCTTGGAATATCTCTATGGCTTTGATCAGTTCGTTCTAGGCCCGTTCGTATCCTAATTATGTGTAACCATGTTTGTAACTACCACAGCAGCTTAATTTTGTGGGCTATTAGGGAAGAGGTTCAAGAATGTACAATTTATACTCTTCTATGCTCCGTTATTGAATTGAAGAAATTGAGGAATTGCCAAAACAGCTTAACCAACATCAGCCAATTTGCGAAGGACACGAACGTTGTTATAAGCCGATTGTCCATCCAAACCTGACGTAGGCTCGTCCAAGAAGATCAAAATGCTAGGCTTAGACACTAGTTCCACGCCAATTGTGACACGCTTTCTTTGCTCAACGCTGAGTCCATTCCCAACAGTGCCGATAAGAGTATATGCCAGGTCATGGAGCTCGAGAAGCTCAATGATAGTGTCACTGTACTTGAGCTTATCTACCTTAGAAGTGTTACGAGACTGGCGAAGTAGAGCAGAGAATTCCAATGCTTCTCTCACAGTTGCGAATGGCTCATGAACGTCCAATTACTCGTAGTATCCCGCCAATCTTTGGAAAAACACCGGGAGCTCACGGCCATCAAATATGATAGAGCTTTTAACAGTACCGTCTGTATTACGCTGAGCAGGCACGTCGAGTAAGGTTGGCTTTCCTGCACCAGAAGATCCCATGAGGGCGCCTAGCATGCCGGGCTTGACCTATCCATGAATGTTATCCAACAGCACTCGGTCGGCCGTTGGAGTTCGGACAGTATATGTAATGTCTCTCCAGGTAAAGATCGATGTGTTCCGTGTGAGATTTTCATCGTCAACCTGGACGAGCTCATCGGTAGTCTCGCAGGAAGTAGTCTTTTCGTTACGTTGCGCTTCTTCACCAGATATAGCAGCAGGGTACTGTTTGAGTTTCTCGCGGGGAATGAGAAGAGAAGCACCAGAGCCACCTCCTGATTTCCAGTAGGATGTGAAGATAACCTCAGGATAGCGAATAATCCCCACCAACCCTGAGATCTTAGATGTAACTTCGAAGGTACTGAAAGCGGCTCCGATAAATCTAAAGAGAGCAGTAATGCACTGAAGATATAAGAGTTAGTCCAAGATCGAACACACTGGCAGAATCAAATGGAAAACAACTACTTACCAGAGTTGTCGTGAACAAAATAATCCGGAACGTAAAGAAAGCAGCCGCAGTGTGTCTCAGACCAGACATCCAATAAATCACGACCGAAAAGATCCTACACTGGAACAACAGAACCGGGAAATCGACCATGATTTGAGCCAGGGAAAATGCAGCCGGGTGGTACATAGCAAAGCCCTTGTGTTTGATCAAAGCAGGATGGCCCTTAAAAGGTTCAGTGACCTCAGACATCGCGACGATGCAGTTGTACAACGGTACGAAGAAGACAGCACCACGTTTGGTGAAGAGACCTGTAGAGGTCTGGCGAGTCATAGAAGGATGAACCAGCGATCAATGCCATTACACATGACAGAGCCTGTTTGATGATGAAGGTTGGCTTCTCATCCCACAGAATCTGATACTGTCGCTTGGTGCATGCGATGAGCTGAACCCAAAAGCTGGTAGTCAGACTACTACCCTTAGGCAGGTGGCTGGACTTCTCCCACGCAGCAGAGTCATTGAATGCTTCTGTGCGCTCGCAGCTGAGTTCAGAATCGGGATAGTCATATGTGGAGACCATACGGTGATAAGTGCTAGACTTTTGACATTCGGCCAAAATGGCATCGGCGTCTCTGAGGAATGTATTTTCGTATCCGGGTCTGATTTTCTGCTCTGCTAGGACAGTCAAAGCTGTGAGGAAGTCGCCTAACGTACCTATCGTGTTTGTTAATATCAGACTTGTTTGTCGGATACAGGAAACACTAAACATTTACCGATGTTTGCTCCGTCAGTATAAATGAAGCCTAGATCTTCTCAGCTGCAGCTACAGAGCCATAGTAGATCTGCTTTCCCTCGTCAAGGACAAAAACCTTGTCGAACAGATTGTAAATTCCGTTTCCAGCTTGGTGTAGGGTCACGACGGTGGAAAGGCCGAGAACATCAGTCTTCAGGTGGATTACTCTCAATTGAGAATTTCCGGTGAGTATAAGGGGCTGCAACCTTCTACGCAATGCTCGTTATAGGTGGCAATCCGACAAGCATTTTAGCGGATTTATATTTTATGTATTTCCGGATAAAGACTAAGTTCTAGATTAAGGCGCCTTGTCAGTATCGAAGTACTGAAGTTCCCCTGGATTGAACTGTTCAAATCCAGTTATGCCCTATATAGACCAGCAAACCAGCAATGTCGACGCACCGTAACCGTGAAGATTCTACGGGGTGATATATCTCGATAATCGGGTTCCTTGACGATCCCGATCTACCCAGGTCTTATCTATGCACATTCTAGCCCAGTCTTTGTGTCTTCCCAGTGAGGAAATACGTGCCTTGGTTCTCAATTAGGTAACCTGTTCATTCGGCTTCGTTGTTGTCGGCAATTAACCTTTATTGTCAATATGTATTCAAGGGCTGGACTGCATCCCTTGATTGAACGAGGTTTCACCACCACGAAATCTTTGAAAGGGGTGTATATAATATGAATAGAAACAAGAGACATTCATTCTACTTCGTGTTCTCAATGTTTTTCTTGCAATAATTGCCAGTACTAATCATATAATTTGCAACAGCAAACATGCAGATGTCAAGTAGAGGATATACAAGCCTCAGCGCCGTCCCTAAGTTCTAGACGCGTCACGTACCTTAAAATTCCTCACGCTGAAGTAAAACTTTCCCACCAGTATCTTCAAGCCATAGGAATGAGCTAGCTCCATGTTTAGCTCCATGTTTTTGGGGCTCCCCCTGACTTGAAGGTCTTAGCCTGGGGGATGTAGATAAGAAGGCGTTGTTAGGCACGCGTCCTTGAAAAGGAGCACTCTTTCTTCTTCTTCTTCTTCTTCTTCTAAACAAGAAGTATCAAGCAATACGCTAGCCAATGTACCTAATCAAACATCATAGTAAGTGGCACAATCAGATACACACACAAATTGTTAGTATATTATATACATAGACTTAATCGCTAATAGGCACCAGATTACATATATATTTTCACATTAGAGTCAACAACACCTACCATACATTGATTCAAGAGGACAGCCCAACATGAAACTCACTGCAATTATTGCCACTCTATCCATCTCGGCTCTGGTAGCAGCAACCCCAGTCCCACCCAATAGCCGACGAAACCTCCTCCCGACCCCATTGCAGGCTGTAGAGAAACTGTTCCCTGGCTCGGGGATTCCACAGCTAGTGGGGAAAACTGAGAAGACATTCGATATTTGTGAGTACAAGGTTTTGCATTGTGGTAATATGTCGGCTAATGATATATCCTGCCGTTTCTAGAATTGGATTATATGCCTATTATTGGGCATAGGATTGTATATGCCACAGGGACATGGGGTCGACGCTGTTCTCTTTTCTTTTCTTGTGGGCTTTGCAGCATGTCTTCCATGATACCCTTTGCACTAGTTCCATACGATATTCCTTTATAATATAACAGAAATGTTCAAGGTTTAGTTGTTCAAATAAATCCTCTAAATTCGGTGCATTTCATAACCCTACCTGCGGGGCAACGCGAGCCATCAGAAAGGCAAGTGGAAGTGGTGAAGTGTTGATTTTGCAATTGTTCCTCTGTGTGAACTTCCTCTAGAAGCTAGCTGACCGAATAGCTGGTGAGCTTTGTATCTCATTGAGGGTTTTGTTCAGAAGGTTGATGTTAATGATGATGATTTATTCTACGAAGGAGTGAGCGATGCAGAAAAGGGCGATGAAGTACTTCTACGGTAGCAAAATTTGCCCTAGAACAAGTCCTTTTCAGTAAACCCGCCTGTCACCAGAACACAAATCGAACAGAATGCCATGCCAATATTAAACATCGTGAGTTCAAAGATCTCAAAGATAACTAAAACATGCCTTCCATATCCAAATCTAGGAACTCAGGATTTCCAACCGCCATATCGGCTGCATTAAGCACATCATCAATAGCATCCATGCCAGCCCCAGAATCAAGCCCCATATCCTGACCAACACCAATACCACCATCCATCCCAGCGGCCGCCGCATCCGCCGCCGCTTTATCCAGCATCTGATTGATATTATCCGGATCATCCTCACTGACCGTATTACGTGCAACATCAGCAGCAGAGGGTTCAAGATCCATCCGATCCTCTTGCCCCTCAACGCCAAGATGCATATTCTGAATAATATTCGAGACATCAATGTTCGAAACCTGCGACGGCGGCGCCATGAGCATATTAACCCGACGCGCAAGGCGCACTACGACCTCCGCGCGCAACGGGTCACTCTCAGAGATCTTAGGCACGTTCTCATGCTGCAGTGACAAGGCGTCACGTAGCGTCAGGATCGGGCACCGCGGCAAAGCCTCCTTGTTTGTGTCGACGGGGTGGTAGTTGTTCTGGTCGACGGCGAAGGACTCCGTCATTGGAGCGCACACTATCGTCGTCGCAATGTCCAGTGCGATATGCCCGCTGCCTGCTTCGGTCTGCTGTTTGACTTCGTCGATTATCGCGCCTAGAACGCGTGTTGCGCCCAGCATGCGGATCCCCGCTAGTACCTGCCGGTGCGTGTATGCGTGGGGAGCCATACTGATCCCTGGGTTGGCGCTCCAGAGGACCAGGGCTTGGAGAGTTGTGCGGATGCTGGCTATTAGCCCGCCTGCGGAGTGGGAGGTCCAGGTGTCGAGTTCGGAGCGGCGGCAGCTGCCGACGCGGCGGAAGGAGATGTATGGTTCCAGGGCATCGAGGATTGGTTTGATGTCTGTTCGCGACTGGTTTCTTGTTCGGACGTTCTTTAGTTGCTCTTCTAGTGGGCAGCCGGTTATGTTAAGAACTGTTTGGTGGATGGCTTGGGCCTCGCCGGAGATTGAGCTGGGTTTAACCAGGGAGTGGAGGGTTTTGATAGGAATCGTGGGGTCGGTCTCTGATTCCCAGATGTGATTGCCCAGCCAAGTTAATGCGACGACTAGGGACGGGAGGAGGAAGGGCTCGAGCAGATCTGTATTGTGGTTAGCTTGGGGTCCAGCGGGAAGCGACCGTTTGACCATGTTCTTACATTCAAATCCCCCTTTCAAAGTGTCGAAATCCAGCTTTCCGGACTCGCATGCACCAAGACTCTGATCGAACAGTGTTGTTACGAGCATATAGAATTCGTGTGGACTGCAAGAGGACATGGTCTCTTCACTGATGCCCTCAGCAATGAACAGAGCTCCTATCCAAGCGCCGAGATCTTTATTTTGCTTCTCGCTCAAGTCGCTCAGTTTCTGGCTGCAAGCGCCCCGGTCCAACAGTTTCAACAAGAACGAGTCATTGTTCGAGATACCCATATCAGAAGGACTCAAGTCATAGCGGTATTTAAATGCCAGAACCAGCAACAAGATACTGCCAAATTCATCATAGACAGGCTGATTTTCACCCTGATCCTCGTCCCACTTCCAAGAATCAAGGACAGCACAAAGAGGTTGCAATACTTGCTTTGTAGTTCGGAACAGCAACATGACATCCAAGGTTTGCGGGCGGCGTGAGAGCGAGTTGCAAATATTCTTGAGCGTCATTGTCTCTTTCTGGTGACACAAATTATGCATGACCTTGAAGAAGTTAGCATCCTCATACGCCTGGAAAACACATGTCGGATGTTCTGGAACATACATCAACCACGGCGCCAACTATCGCACCTGCATTACCTTCCATCGACTCGATCTCACTAATAAGTTGCTCAGTACGTTCATGATTGTTATTGATTTGCGAAACGAGATCGTCCTTGACATAAGGGCCCCCACCAGGCAGTGTCTGCATGGGGTTTTCGCCGAGAAGCTGTTCAATGCTGGACTCTTGTATGAGCTTGTGTGACGCACAAGCAAAGAGGAACTCCTGGCGAGCATCTGATAAAACACTGCTGCCCTGCATCGAGAACATTTGAGAGAAGGAGGGGAAAGCGTTCGGATCCAGACGGCTCAAGGCATGGCTGATGCACATTTCCATGGAGATTGGCACCATGGATGCTGCCGAGATGGCTGCGAAAAAGGCGGGAAGCTTGTTAACAAGGAAAGATCGGAACAAGAGCATGGTGCGGCCAGATTCATTGCGATATACACCGTTGGAAAGAACATCGAAGGCGGCTGTGATGATTTCCTCGATGAGGACGTCATTGTGGCCCTAGTAAGGGATTGGTTAAATGATCCGAGCTACTCTTGGATAGTGAGGGGAAAGTGATCTGAACCACTCTGACTAGCAAGAAAGAAGCGAACCGCGCTAACTGGACTTACCTGATACCGATTGGTGAGGTAGTTGATCAGAATGGTATCATCGACCAAAGGACGACCCACGACCTGTTGCTAGTCAGCTATGAACCCAAAATCAGCGTAAAGAGAAGCGGACCATCGAATTGATGTATACGTAGAGTCCGGCTCTAGTGTTCACAACTGGGCCATCCATGACAGAAGACTCAAACTGGAGGGCATTGACATTCACGCCGTCGATAGTAGGCCCATGCAAAGTCTTAGAAGGTTGACCAGGGTAAAGATTGAACACTTTCTGCAACTCTTCCAGGCGATGCCGGAGTGGTAGAGAGACATCGATACAGAGAGGTAGATAGCTTGACAATGCTTGTCCCAGTTTCGTTTTCAATCCTAGGAGAAACTGTTAATAGGATGTTCAACAGATATGATAATACCATCTCCAAGCGCAGAGACCATGTAGATTTACCTTGATTGAAATCACTGGATAGCACTTCCAGTCCTTTGCTGGTCCCAGACAAAGCTGCAAGTAGAATCCCAAGCGACTCGAACAACGAGACCGCGTCAGGGGATCCCATCAAGCCACCTGTTTGCTGCGAGGGGTCCATGCTGTGATTGTGCCATGCCACGACAGCCAGAATCCAGTCTACGGTGGCCGAGTAAATATCAGCAGCCTCAATGACGGTCTTGGGAATTGATCCAGTAGAAATGAACACCATGACATCCTGGATAACTTTGATATCTGTCATGAGCGTGGATGGTTTCTGCTTCTTGGGCTTGGGCGGTGAGCCCTGTCCCTCGCCCTCACCCTCGCCAGATCCCGATGCGTCCAGGATAGAAGAGTGTTTTAAAAGACTCGCCAGCGCAGACGAAGATCTGACTCTGCCAACCTTGCACAGTCCATCAACGTACAGCGGCAGAAGAGGGTCCCAGGTAACACTGGAGGAAGCGCGAGATTCAAGGAGCAGATCGAGAAGTTCGTCTTCTTTTACGGGAGAGCGAGCAAACATCAGCCCGGACAAGTCTGTGAACTCGTCTACATCTAAACGATTAGCCAAACATTGGTGGAGGAAGGTCCTCCATTGTTCGGGAATTGCCATGTCCGGCAGCATTGTCATCTCCACAACATAACACTGCACCCCAGAAGCTGTGAAAATAAGATTGCAAGTCACAAACTCGCAGGAAGCATGTTTCTTTAGAGGAATAGATTGCTGGTCTTGAAGCTGTGAAGGATAGCTCTTTCTCAGGTTGGCCCTTCGCTGTGAAAGCAATTACGTAATTGTCACGTGAGATTGGGTTATCTCCTTATAGCACGTGACTGTGATGTTTTAATGCCTCAGGCCATACCGAAAAATAACCGCCTGCAGACGTTTTAAGACAGCATTAAGTCATGACAAACACAAAATCAAAATGGACCTAGTTATGTACCTAATTCATGACTCATCTAGTTTTGATGGCATTGAAGCATTAAAACATTTCCTGTAGACATAAGAGCCCAGTCTCAAGAAACCAGCTTAGCTACTTTGATAAAAATCTAGACTTTACAAGGCCACAAGTATTTTTTTAAATCATTCATTGAATCTCATTATCATCATGACAATCCCAAGTGCAGAACCAAAACAAACAGCGGTGTTCAAGTGGGGATATCAATCAAATGCAACAGTGGAAAAAACCAGCGCCTCTATCCATAATCCGCTTGACAAAAAGGGTAAAAAGCTATTTTAAAAAAGAAAATGCATCGAAGCTGCCTCTCCTCAAGAGAGGACAGAAATCATCACAGAAACACCACCCAGTATAAACGGGGGTGCGACTGATCTACCACCAGTCACCTTGCTCCTTCATGGCCTCAGCGACCTTGGTGAAACCAGCAATGTTGGAGCCAGCAACGAGGGAAGGAAGGACACCCTCAGCAGGGGTGACGTACTCCTTAGCAGTAGCAAGGCCGTTGTTGAAGCAGTCCTCCATAATCTTCTTAAGACGGGAGTCAACCTCCTCGCGGGACCAGTTGACACGGGCAGAGTTCTGGGCCATCTCGAGACCAGACACGGCAACACCACCAGCGTTGGCAGCCTTACCGGGGGCGTACCAGATAGCAGCGGCACCGGGGTTGGCATCACGGTGGGCCTCGAAGACATCGATAGCCTCCTGGGTGGAACCCATGTTGGAGCCCTCAGCGATGAACTTGCAGCCAGCGGCGATGAGAGCCTTGGCCTCGTCGCCAGAGACCTCGTTCTGGGTGGCGGAGGGGAGAGCGACATCGATGCGGCCGGTGATGTTGGTCCAGGGGCGGGCACCGGGGATGTACTTGAACTTGGAGCTGAAGGCGGCCTGGGTGGCGATCTCGGAGATCTGCTTGCGGGCGACCTTGATCTCGGCAATGGCGTTGATCTCCTCGACGGTGAAGGAGCCCTCCTCGCCGTTGAGGACGAGAGCACCCTGGGAGTCGGAGAGGGAGACGACGGAGCCACCGAGCTCGATGACCTTAAGAGCGGCGTACTGGGCGACGTTTCCGGAGCCGGAGATGGCGACACGCTTGCCGACGAAGGAGTCCTTGCCACCAGAGGCATGCTTGATCATGTGCTCGACGTAGTAGACGACACCGTAGCCGGTGGCCTCGGGGCGGATGAGGGAACCACCCCAGCTGCCGCCCTTACCGGTGAGAACACCCTCCCACTGGTTGCGGATCTTCTTGTACTGGCCGAACATGAAGCCGATCTCGCGGCCGGTGACACCGATATCTCCGGCGGGAACGTCAGTGTCAGCACCGATGTGCTTGCACAGCTCGGTCATGAAGGCGACACAGAAGCGGCGGATCTCATTGTCGGTCTTTCCCTTGGGGTCGAAGTCGGATCCACCCTTACCACCACCCATGTTGAGGCCGGTCAGGGCATTCTTGAAGATCTGCTCGAAACCGAGGAACTTGAGGATGGACAGGTTCACGGAAGGGTGGAAGCGGAGGCCACCCTTGTAAGGGCCAAGAGCGGAGTTGAACTGGACACGGAAGCCACGGTTGATTTGGACCTGGGCAAGTCAGAATTGTGGCAATTTAGGAACTTTGGAAAAATGAGCCTTACCTGGCCTTTGTCATCTTCCCAGACAACGCGGAACTGGATGATACGCTCGGGAACGGAGACGACCTGAAGGGCCTTGCGGTACTCGGGCTTCTTCTCGAAAAGAGTGGAGTTCTCGAGGGTGGAGGCGAGCTCTGTTTCGGGATTGTTAGCTTAGTCACCCCGAAATTTTATACCCGGAGGAGCCACAAGTCGGGAAGATGCCGATGGTGAGTGGTTTGAGTCGGGAAAAAACTGTGATATGGAATTGGAATAGAGGCAAAGGCAGGAGACGTACCCTTGTAGGCCTGCTCGAACTCAGGCTCGGAGGGAAGGTTCTGAATCATGTCGGCGGGTTTTTGGTCTTCGTTACTCTGCTTTTTTATATCGGAAGGTAGATCAATGCTATGCAGTGATCTAATAAGGTATAATTAAAAGTGCCCAAGAGCAGAATATAAGACAATTGAAATTTTTAGAGAGTAGATGAAGAAGGGGGAGAATGGAAGGGAGGCTACAATTATATAGAGATGTGGAGAGAAAGAGACCCAAAGCCGGAGTCGGACGAAAGATTCCGGGCAATGGGGAAAAAGGGACGGGAGTTGGTAAATGTGGCCTACAGTCTACAAAAATCCAAAAAGACCAGGTTGCACGAATGAGAAGGAGAAAATCCAAGAGAAAGATGAAACCCAATGGTTTCTAGTGATTTCCGTGGGAAGAACGTCCGAAGTTCGGGGCCCGAACAATGTTATCTCATGGTTTAAGGTCACAGAATTTGCACAGAATTTGGCTTATCTCTACACTTTTGGTCCCAGAACCAGCATTACCTACAATTTAACCTTCCCATCAATCAGAGCTCGTTTTGGCTTCCTAAATATTCCTTGTCTCTAACATCTCTTCCGTGTTCTATTCGTATTCTCGGATCGCTCCCCTCCGACATTAAATTTTTTTTTAAAAAAAAAAATTTGGAAAAATTTGTGAATGTAACCTGGATTAAGAGGGAGAGAAAAAGAGACTTCAATATGCATGATGCGACGAGTACAGTTTGTACTATGATCGACCTATTGGTTAAGGTAGCTCAACCGGCCCCGGAAACCTTTTTACAAAAAATACCATTTTAAGTGTAGGGTTTAACCTTTATAGTTGTATTTCTTATATTAGGCGCGTAGTAGGTAAAATTTTAAATTGTAACACTATCAGAGGGCTTTCCTAAAATCTATACTAGAAAGATTTTAAACAGATAGGAGAATATTATATACATTAGCTTATAATTAGAATTTAAAGGAAGCTGTAGTACGCAGTACTAAACTTTTGATTTTTATATTTCTAGCGCCACCGGATTCGATGTTTAGGAACTGCAAATTCTCGTGTAGTTTGCGAGATATTGAGGTCAATTTCTTAGATATGGAGTCGAAAGCTTTGTAAAGCCACTTCTCTACATTATTAGTTTTAGCTATTGTTGGTGGTGTGGTTTAGGATTAAAGTGAAAAGGTCGGATTTGAAAAGAAGGGTTGCATTTGGGTAATCCTTTGCATATGGGTGGCGAACCCTCCTTTGCGAGGGTCTACAATTTTGATAAAAATGCAAGGGCCGGTTATCTCGTAAAGTAGGAATAAATTAAGATTCCCAAATAAATTCTCAAATAAAATCGTAAACAAAATCGCAAATAAAAACTCGAGTTCTCCGCCACCTGCTACCAACTTCGGCAATTTGGTTCGCCCGCAGGACTAGTCACGTGCCAACTATCCCATAAACGGCGACTAAAAAAATGCAGCCTGCCACCTGTGGTCCAAGCTTATCTGATCGTCTTTTCATTCTCTAACACTTTTTACTCATTTTTCCCTTTATCTACAGACTTTATCTACAGACTATAGAATTTAGTTTGAGCAATACCCCTCCCTTCACCCCGCCGGATCAATTAAACTGAGGGGTATAGAGGGGTAGAGGGGTAAAGGGGTATCTCCAGACAATCTAGTCCAAATGAAAAGGTAAAAAAAACATTGTGCTACAGAATGTTCATAGTCAGAGAAATCTAAGATATGGAATATTCGAATACCGGCAGTACCATCCATATCCTCACAGTCCAGTCAATTGCCTCACAATAGTCATCTGGGTGGAACCCGATTTTCCGAGGGCTTGGTCTTTCCCCCGGTCTGGGTCAGGCACCAATCCCGTGTAGTGCCAAGAACCGGTTAACTGCATTGGCGTATTGGGGGCTGGCAGTTCCGGGAGACTCGTTAAAAGTTCCGGGAAATTCAAAGGCTGTTGAAATGGCTTATGTAATTTATTATTGTCGACCTTCTGTCTGTATTGGTCCATGCGTCCCATAGTTTTTCACCAACTGATTTCTTAGAATTAGGTACTTGGGCATACAAAAAATACAAAAAAATGATGTAAAAGTTCTAATATTCCATCTTTACAAACTAATTAAATAACTTCCCTTGGGAAAACTTCGATTTCGAAACAGCAATATATCAGATGCTCAAAAATGCATATGCCTAGGTGTATAACTATATACACCAGCCCAGGCAACCCGCACCTCCACAAAATTCGACTATAAAGCCCACGCCCTATCCTCTGCTGCAAACATACCAAATGGCCAACAGCACTATCAGACATGATATGGACGAAGCAAATGATCAAAAAGAAGCACTGAATACTAGTTTAATAGAATTTTGCATTCGGAGGTAAAACTTGCTTCTGATCCTTGTGCTAGCAATATGTATTAGTCTCTGCTATGATTATTAGGACGCAGAGTGGAATAACAACGAAACTTACTAGCGTCGATCCTCAAATTGCATGCTACAGTATTCAAGAACAAGAGAGGAGGGCTTGCTGGATCCCCCGATGGTCGGCGCGGCCAAGGACTACTCCGTACTGAGATACATGATAAGCTTTAGTATCTAGCTCTTAGTTTATTCCTAACATTATGATAGAAATAATATTACTATAGTATTCATACTGCCCAATTGCCCAACTGCAGTAGAAAAGTGCATCATACGGTGCATACTATAAAAAAACTCCCACAAATGCAACGATATCATGATTTTTGGGACATTAGTAGATCGTCAACATCATGCGACCATCCACCAATCTAGTGGTTGCCCGCTGCAGCTCTCCGCGGACCGCCAAAATACAGATGCACCTCTCCGCCCCTTGCTCCTTGCTGACAGCGGTTTGCGGAGGCTGCGCGTCGCTTCCTGGGGTTGCAGCGGGTATCCTCACCGAGAAGCCAAATGTAGAATTGGTTATCACACGGGCCATGTTCCGTCTTTTTTTCTTATTTCCGAGGTCCCTATGGTGTGATGTGTGATGCATATCTACTTCTTGCACATGTTTACACTAAGGAGTTGACCTCCACCCGGGGCGGACAACCTGCGATTAATACTCGGTACTTTCGTACAACATATGTTGTACACATGACCATGAAGTCACACATGTGGGACAAAGGCCCGTCAGGACCCAGTGGATTTCCCTTGCAGATCCAGAAGCTTAAATTACTTATAGAGCTCTCTAGTCTCCAGGGATGAATGTAACTAAATTCCCGATTCCTGTTAGTGTCTGCATATGCATTCTTATCTCGGAGATCTAGCTCGATCTTGCTGGGTTGGACAACCTGCTTCCAGGGGAATTTCAACGTGGAGACTGTTGCCGTTAATGTTGTAGTTCGTCCGGTAGATCTCCTAGCTTGTGAGAGGTTTCTTCTATGTCTCGCTTATTGCGCTATAGTAAACAGTGCTTAGGTTTTTGGCGTAAGTAGATCGGACATCCTTTGCTCGTAAGAGTACCATGCATGGGGTGTTATGTGACGAATGAAAAACCGTGTACATCACCAACTCATTGTCATTACTTATATGGAGTATCTGTTCATTCTAATATGTATTGAACTAGTGTCGTCCATACAAAGTATTCTCCACTCTGATCATCTGGTCAATGCGCGCCCCTGAAGCATGGTCCACCACCCATGTAGTTGCCATTGCCTGTTGAAATTGGAAAAATAACCATTAAA
Organism: Penicillium sclerotigenum; assembly: GCA_928213465.1. Lineage (NCBI taxonomy): Eukaryota > Fungi > Ascomycota > Eurotiomycetes > Eurotiales > Aspergillaceae > Penicillium > Penicillium sclerotigenum. Next base: position 25,725 of record CAKMRK010001148.1, on the reverse strand, counting down.
TATACGAACCTAAGAGAACATTCCAAGGTCACCCATAGGTTTAGTTTACAGGCTATATATATATTGGTGGTTACTGGGGCAGCATAATCAGATTTCAGTTCGATAATAAACTATCTGTATTGATATATGACGGATGACTATCAGTATTTTAACGAAGTTATGGGGAAATAACAACGAGCCACAATTCTACATTGGCCCTAGCACTAACCTAACACACCAAGCCCAGAAGTGGATTGACAGTCCGATCAAACAAGGAAAACGGCGTTCTCCGCAACAACCGATCTCGCATCTCAAAAGGATAATAGTAAAATTTCTATTCGTCCAGTATTTCCCTATCGACAACACTATACATCCATGACACATAGGTTTACACAAGATCGTCGCCTCGGGCGCTGACTGAGTGGGTTAGGGATCACCAGTGCCGCGCTATTCGCGGAGTACAGAGTAAAAGGGATACGAGATTGTACAATTGTACAACATATTATGTAGGAGTGTAGGGGAATGGAGATGGATCAAAGTAATGCGATCTTCGCGCTATTTGTTGTTGTTTTTCTTTTCTTTTGGTGTAGACATTGGGGCTATCATATTGATCTGCTTAGCGTTGTGTGGTGACACGTGTCGGATGTTGAGTCGGTAGATCGTGTTCGACACTGCTCAGATATATAGACGCTGGAGTTTTCGTGAAGGGTCTAGGTTTCACCGCTTTTCCATTCTTGATGGAGGATGTTGGTGTGCTATCCCTGTGCATTTGTCCTTCATCACGATACGGTGTGAAGGATGTGGCGATTACGCGTAGCGAGTTGCGACGTCGATTGGGTATGTTGAGTTTAATATCAGCGGCGCTGCAACTCATCAATATTATGAGACTTATTGACTACAGAAAGAATTCGGCGCTTTTGATAAACCTAAGTATAGCCGGAGAGAACCCATGGCTGCTGCGCGTACTTAGGTAGCGCTACTGCTACTGGTAGTTGTCGATTAACAGGACTGTGGCTACAACGCTTCAGCATTGTACTCATATACTCTTAGCAATGAAGCCCGACCGCTAACTCGTGGGAGAGCTTTATCCGGATACTCACCAGCTGCTGTATATAGCAACCGATCATGCGACCGGCTTGTTTTAAGTCATTTATACCAATGACATAGGGTATGTAATAATTGGGCCGCAGCTTGCAATTCCCCTTAATTTATTCACCTACCCCGCAACCTTTTCAGGGGTATCCGCAGACTTGAGCGGAGATATTGCGTACTTGTTGTCGGGTTCGGGGTACCGCGCAAGTTCAAACTGACTGCATCCTCCACCAAATCCCGGTCCATGTAGCATTGGACAAGCTGTATCGTAACTGTTTAGGGTGTTGAATCTGTTCCGGTACAAGAAAAGCAACGGGTTGTCATCGCCGAGTAGATCAAAGTACCAGCCGCTGGAGGATCTCGGGGTCTTCGGTGCATAGTATGTTGTAACCATCGGTGAGACCCAGACCCATATATCGAGCACGCTATAATCGAATTTGGCAAGAGCAATGTGAGGCAGTTACCAGAGACTCCGTTAAATGCGTTGTATCTCCAGTCGGAATTCATGGATCACACCCTTCTTGCCTTCTTGGCCACTTCATTATTCCGACTGGCTGTCGAGCTGCAATTCCTAGCTGAAGACTCCGTAGAGACACAGGTCATATATGGTAGGGGAATCACTCGTCACTTGTCAAATTGAAGGAGTGGGCCTGATTGGAACTCCGTCAAATTCATGTGGCGAATTCCACGGAGATGGCGGAAAACAGAGAATACATAGAATGATCAGGTTCAGATAAATATTAGAATTGGCCCGAGATGAATACATTAAACTCGGACCAATTGAAATTCCGATATTATAATCTGGAACAAACAGTATAAAGGGGAATGCGCGCATAGTTCCGCCCTTTACTTACCCCTGGCCCGGCGCCACCAGATTTTCTGCAGCTGAAGGGGGACCCATATGGACTCCAGAAAAGGAGTCGAAAAACCAAATCAAAATGAATACACCGAGGTTGCCTTCGTAATTGGCATTCAATATGAAGCATAGTACTCCATACTCCATACGGAGTAAGGACATGGTCATTCCCCTTAAAGATCAGCTCTGTCATTTCTTATCTGGAAGGCGCGATCGGGTCAGAGCTTGAGCTCCCCGCTAAAGGGGACTCTTGACTCTCACAGCTCCATGAATGGCCCCTGCTCTTCTAGCTGTGTGCTCTGGCCCTTTTATTTAGTAGATCTTGGCTCGTGCTCTAGTGACGCCATCTGTGGTTACATTTGTGAGGTTGTGTTTCAGTACCCCTGAAGGAAATGTGGGATTAACCTGCAAGAAGTAGCTTCGCAATGGATATAATAAAAATATACGAAATCCTGAAGAATTGAAAGATGGGGACAGATAACAGCCGAAGTGGGTTCCGGGTCTTATGTGCTGCACGCGATATCGAAGAACCAGGTTTGTGGGAACTTGGCAGGAAGGGGTATGTACTCCGTACATAATACAGAGACACAGATCAACTATCCATGTTCGACTTGAATATCCTAACCCACTACGGAGTACGGAGTATAAAAACGTCACTCCCAATGTGATTCCTGATTCGATTATTGCTCCGGAATATGTAACATGATCATGAGGAGGGTCTGCAGGGCACATAGTTCAATATATTTAATACGATCTTATAACCAGTCATTCACTCAATTGGTAGTGGTAACAATAGAATAAAAGATGCTCCCATGGACTAATATTCCAATCATGACCAGGCACCTTGCAGCGAGTGGGCTTACATTGGTTGAACACAGACCAGTCTTGAAGGGGCCCCCTTTTTTTACCTTTCTGATCCAGTGCTGATCTAGTACTGATTCAGTTATGATTCGATGAAGCTATGTCATTGAACAGAAAGCCTGTCAAAAAGAAATGGGTATTATTAGCATGCTATCTTGCCCCGGACCAATAAGATGTTCAAGACAGGCTAAGTAGGTGAAATCAATTATAAGTGAGGAGCCGGCAATCATAATGAATATCCTGGTACCGGGGAATGTAAATGTAATATAAGCGTATTGATATATTATATACAAAACCAAAGCTACCCAAAACTTACCCTCGATCGATATCCACAGTCGACCCGTGGTTAAGCAGATCTCAGAATGATTGGCCTGATCGGATAGACCCGTCGATGGATCCGATTCAGAATTACTCCGTATACACGTTGACTTCTGTTTCTTATTAGTCTTAGAACCCCCATTTCTCTTCTATGGAAGTTCCAGAACAATTCTGATATCTTTTCCCCCCTTCAGTTCCTATTTTACTTCGATTTCTCTCTTCTCTTTCCCTTTCTATTTCTTCTTCTCTCTACCTCTTTGAAGAATTAGAACTCACATGTATGTCTACCTTTCTTTTACATCATACATAATATCCCCGGTGGGTATTCCTTATTGAACATTGCCCCCAATCTCCCGCCTGAACATCCTAGATGGTTCCTTAGCAAATGTCCATCAATAAGCCCCAACCTCGCGGCGGGCTCGGGACCATCAGGGATCTGTTCCGTTCTGCACCGCCCTCCCCGACCTCCCCTTCACGACGTCGAGTATCTCTCCTAGTCCGTCGAGGTAGGGATATCTTTTCCAAGTAACAATCCCTTCCCAGTCTACCTTTCAACCCACTACCCCTCCAGTTCACTCAATTTGGGGCCGCAATTCGACCCCACTGGATTCCCAGGACTCGGGAAAAGAGGCGCAGCCCCGAACAGACTAGCAAAAAAGAGAACACGAACTAAGAAAAGCATTGAGAACAAATAGACAAGTAGATCCTGCAAGACTACAAACCTCAACCTCAACCCCAACATCCTATTCGCCCTCACCTTCACCACACACGTCCATGAACTCTCATGCACAATTTGACCCGGCCACCATGATCGGTTTAGCGGGTGCCTCACAAGGAAGATCAGACGACAACTTCGATATCTTTGAATGGTACCCCCACTATCAAAGTTGTCAACGCTACTTCCTAGATCATGCCCAGCACAGCGTCCCCGTCCAGGCCCTCTCCACATTCTTAAACATTCGTCTCCCCTTTCAGCGCCAGCCGAACCCAATCTTCAACTCTACCTCACCATCCTCGTCTTCCTCTGCCAACCACATCCCACCACCAGGCACACAACCCCCAGGTCCACCCTCTATCTCACTGATCCCCTACATCCGCCGTCTAGTCGCAACAGGCATGGACTTCCCAGGCGTGTTGCATGGTTTCTTCGGTGACGATTGGGGTAGGGGCGTGGGACCCATGCACGAGCAAGAGCGCCGCAACTACCTTTTCGCTGCAAAGAGCGGCGGCTGGGCCTCCGTGAAAAAGGATTACGACATCCCCCCGCTGGAGACCATTCCGTTCCTGCGTCCTTTGCAGGGGACGCTCGATGCTGAGATCGAGGCTGCCGAGCGCAGCTGGAGTGAATGGCTCGCTATGGAGGACTGGATGGTTGGTCCCCGGGCGCCGGATATCATGCACGACTCGTCCTCGCAGAACTCACGGCCGCGGAGTTCGCGTGCCTGAAGAGGTTCTAAAGAGACTGTTCTTTTTTTGACTTTGACTCTCTGTCTTTTCACATCGGGTCGGTGACATGGCGTCCATCAGGGCCCTATTTTGGTTTTGGTTTCTTTCCTTGGTTATTTATCTAGCGGTTTCTTCTTTTGGTCACCAGCATTAATACGGCGACCTCATACATTGGGATACGGGTGCTAGCTTCTGCGCACAATACTGTATTTACTCACGGGCAGCTTATGCTACGGGTTTCAACCGGGAGGGGGGAGGGTTATTCATTCTGTTCGGATTTTGTTAGACCGGATGATTAGATAGATATTGCATATTACATCTATATACTCTCAATTCAAATTGCGAGTCAATTCATAACTCTAACAGTGCCTTTGTACAACAAATGGGAATAACAGAATCGGCCGAGACTACGGAATGATCTCGGAGCTAAAATACCAAAACAGAAAAGGGTAATTACTCTGCCTTGAAGATTGGAAAAAAAAAAAGACCAAAAATAAAACAAAAATAAGACTCACCACCCACAGCCGACTCTAAAGCCGATCGCACTTGTCCAATTCAGGAGAATAGAAAAGTGAATACGAAAATACAGTGACAGTCCTTAAAGTTCAGCACCCCTATTCTGCCTGCCCTAATACCACGAATCAAAGGCCTAGAACTATGAGCGGTATGACTACTTAGGTAGGCGGTGCAGCTTTCTAGGAAGGCGGTAGTCAAACTGTGCTGAAACTTATGGCCCGTCACTGTATGTTGTATGTATCATTTTGGTCTAGTACAATCCACTAAAAACCCCCCCATCGGTACAGTGACGCAGCAAAAGTTTTAACACCCCCTTTGGTCCAACCTATATACCGCCTTCCGTTATAGTATACACCGCTCTATACTACGCGCTAGTAAAGCGGTAGCGCGTATATCTCGCGTCAGCCCCCACCCCGATCTCTCTCTCCTATTTCTTTCTTTCTTTCTTCTCTATATACACCTCTCTATTTTCATTTAAATGCCTGCTCGATCTGAACTTACGCCGGCCATACGGGAGAGGATCTGTGAGCTCCATTCAGCTGCTAACTGGGGGTATAAGCGTATCCACCAGAGATACCCATGGATTTCTCTCTCTACAATCCGCTATACGATCAAAAAGGAGCATGAACGGCGTGCTGGTGTTTCGAAACCTCGCTCTGGTCGGCCGAAGAAGCTTAATACTACTGATAAAGTACGTCTTTTAGATACTATTTTAGAGAACCCATGTATTAGCTATGACGACCTTCTTGCTAAGGTATCCTATAAAGTGAAAATCGACTCAATTCGACGCCTTTAAAATGTTGAAAACCTCCGGAAATGTGATATAGCTAGAGGCTCTATTTGACTAAGGAAAACGCGTTAGAAGGACTCCGCTAGGCACACTGTTATCGTTATTTTACACCTAAGGATTAGGCCTGTGTTTTTTAGTCTGATAAGTGTACTATTGAATGTGGAATTGGTGTTCGTCCTGAAAGACTAGCCGAAAGAAGGATAATATCAAGGATTACTATCATAAGGAAAGTAAGTTAAATAGATATTTTAGGCTACTTTTTCTAGTGCTATATATCGAACTAGGTTGATTCCTCATAGGGACCCAGAATCAGAGTGTGGAGGTGTGAATTGTTTCGTTATTTGAGATCTTTATATATATCCTACCTATATTAATATCGAATGAAGGGAGTATTTTTTTTCATATGATAATACGCCTACACACACTACCCACATTGTTCGTGACGCTCTTCAGGATATGAATATTTAAAGTTATGGAATGGCCACCGCATTCGCCAGATTTGAATCCGATTGAGAACCATTAGGCCTTGTTGAAAGCTGAAATCTATAAGCTTCGACCTGATCTACACAACAAAGGCTATTTTGATTGCAACTGCGTAGCAAGCGTGGGGTATACTAGATCTAGATCACCTACGGCACCTCTCTAAGACCATACCACACCGGGTGGAAACGATTATTGAGAGCTAGGGGTGGTATACACCGTACTAGATTCTATACATGGAGGTTTTATACCGGCAGAAAATTCTATAATCAAGGGGGTGTGGGGTTGGGGTGTTAAAACTTTTGCTGCGTCACTGTAACTATACCAACGAATGAACTGAGTCTTTACAAATGTCAATGAATGCGGTTGCAACCCCACTTGTTTGCGTTTACAACAATCCCCAGATCCAATCCTAGGCGCTACCACTGTTGGCTGCCCCTTGGACACTGTGATGGCTGTGCGTTTTTGGGGGGCGGACTTTTTTCCCCATGTGCATATCATGGAAGAATTGGGTAGGAATCCCGCGTTTTATTTTACAGGTACAATATTTTGTATCTAGCGTATTTTTTTAGGTTTCTAGACAAGAATAGCCTTTATGCGGCTTAATTTCAATGACTGCATTAGTTGGTCAGAGACGATCGTTATCACATTTATACAACATAGGAATCCCAAAGCCCAACCCTTTACCTATCAAAGTTCATCATCCACTTCTCTCTAAAACCAATAGACCCGATGCAGGAACAAATTAAGGTTTACCCTGTAAAAGCTCTGTATTTTGCACAACGTACAATATGGGGGGATTTGCGGAGGACATACAACATACTTCATTTAGCATTATTAAACTCTTGTGGCGTAGCTGAGGCCGGGGACGCTAGCTAGTCCTTCCAGGCCCCTTACTTAGTCTTTAGCCTTCTTATAGGCTTTTTGGTTGGAGTTAAGTTCGATGCTTCCCCCGCTAGCTTTGCCACTTGCAGAGTCCCGTGGCCTTTCACAGCCCTTGACTGGTAGCTATCGCAAGAAAATTCTCCGACATGTTACAATCGGAGGCTCTGACTTTTGCATGTGTTGTGTGTTTCATTTTAAGGCCCCTGAGACGCGGGTTGAACCTGCCAAATTTGCCCAGGCATACAATGGTCAGCAACTGAGGTACTAGAGAGATCTCCATATTGTACAACATAGTCTTTGATTTCGGAAATATGTTGGCATTTGGTTCTTGCCCAGATATCCACACTCCAGTCAGTGAAGGTTAGTTACAGATTCTCCTTCAGTGCAAGCATTACAGGATCAGTTCTTTTTGGATATCATCCCTTTGAATTTGGGTTGAAGTGGGTGCGTGGTTACCTGGCGGGTCAGGTCACAATAGGATAGCAAACATATACCTAGTTCTGGGAGTTTATCTTCTCCCTCTATCTGACCTTTTGTCTATTGTGGCCTAACAATTTGAAATAACAAAGATCGCCTGTAAACCTATTTATGTATTCATTTACTGGCCTCGCACATGCGAGTTTTCCTTATTCGGCGGGATACTGATAATTGTTCAGCAGTGTCCTTGTCCCTGTAGCAAGCTACCGTAGGGCGATCGCGGAGCGCCGAGCAATATGAGGTGCTAACCAACTTCACGTGAAATCCAAGTGCTAGCACACACACACCGATGGTCCTCGTTGTTCCTGTAATGAGGGCAGCTAGCTATCACACGAAAGAGGGTTGATATTGTCCTATTCCATGCTTTTCCACTTCCTGTCGGGACTCTGCTTTTCCGTTTCATGCACCACGTTGTCTCATGGATGGAGCAATAATCTGGTGAATATAATACTACGAGCCTTTTTTTCCTAGGCTTTTTGTCGTGATTTATGGAAGTGTTCTTTACTTATATCATATTTGATAGAATGCAGGTTCATGATTTCTCAACTCCTATTATCCTGAATGGATGCTAAAAAGTAGTCCTTGAAGACCGCAATTCGAGTTCATCGAGATAGTTCTGCCCGCATGATCGAGACATTGAATGACTGGCACGGGTAAAGATATGGGTAGTTTCAATGAGTCACGGTGGTGATGGTCTTTCTGGGAATAAACCAAATATATCCACACCAGCAGGGCTAACATGTTGGAGACTCACATCCCTTAGTGTAGGCGAGATGTACCGGAGTCTGGATATCTACTGAACCTTCTTCGTCTCATCATTGCTTCTTGGCTTTGAAGCTGAAATGGCCACATACCGCCAGTGTTGACGAGCCCGATAAGACTCCACTCCTGCGACAGTGTTGATGAAAAGAGACTCTAAACCAAAAAAGGAAATAACAAGTAAAGGGATATAAGCGAGTAGATAGAAAAATCGGGTCATTGGCTTGATGTTTGGGGAATAATCCCGGACAACGACATCAGTGAAACCAGCATCTTCAAGCATTTGCTGAAAAACTCCAGGTTGCGACAGGGCATGAGTCGGCATGGCAGCAATCTCGTTGATCCTATTCATGGTAGCAACCGATGCTTTTTCGGCAGTCTCAACCGGGTCGTGGTCATATTCGAATAACGCAAGGCGTCCACCAGGACGTAGGACTCGAAAGAAATTGCGTAGCACATTCTGGGGGTTTGTAGCATGGACAAACGTTTCCATTGTGTAAACACCGTCAAACGTTCTATCTGCAAAACTGTCTAAATGGTGATAATCCATTTTCCGCACAGCGACCTGTTCTCCAGAGAGACCGGAGCGCGCAATATTCCGCCTCGCTTTGACAATGTGATGATCAATGATATCGATTCCTTGAATTTTCAACCCATATTTGGCTGCTAAATGAATAGCAACATGAGAGACACCACACCCAGCATCGAGAACATAAGCACCTCGTCCAAGATTTAGCAATTCCGCTAGCTTGTCCTCCATAGTGCGAAGCGCGCGGCTTAGAGGGAATGGCCACCAGGTATCATGTTCGTAATATCCAAAATGGCGCGTCCCACCAAGAATTAATCGGTACCCGATTCTTGATTCGAAGGAACGATAATAGGATTGTAGCGTCGGGTTGTTGTCGATCACCGGCCGTTTATCCTCAACCGGCTCCATTTATTATGGAACTGAGAGGGCAAAATTGTTAGACAATAGATGTCCCTAATGCTGTAAAAGGTGATTTAGAAATGAAGATGCAAGGAAAATCAGTCTATACATATATTTTGCAAAAAGAGAAAAAATGCTCGAAGGACATGCGGACCCTATAAATTAGCGGGTGACCAAGGTTGGTACGGACAAGGGAGATAGCAACTTCGGGCGCTAATGTGATGGCCAACCAAACGAGGAGGACTATGAGTAGGCCCTCATTTGCTTTGATCTTCCCCACTTGTCTCTGCAGCTTTTACAGTGACTGCGCCAAAGTGTTTACCCTGCCATGACGGCCCGGCCGAGAAGGGCCGCTAATGCATGCATGCTACTTTGCTTTTTTTTTTTTGGCTAGTAATACCAATACGAAAAGTTTTTACTCACCAATTCTTATTATATAGCTCATAGTTTTTTCCATATCCGATTTGTTGTATTAATTTGAAAGAATACTGTATTTAAAATTGGCAAATTGGCGGCGTGCATGCATTAGCGGCCCTTCGCGGGCGGGCTCACCTATCACACCGCTTATATCTCGGCTCTACCCGCCTGCCAAAAGCTCACAAAGGCATGCCACAAGGCGCCCAAATATCTGAAGCACCCGTTAGAAATCGTGTCGAGAGTATTGAGCCTAGTTTATATTTTGGCATGATAAGTAGGCTGTAGCAGACCTGGCACATCCTGGACGGATAGTTCAACCAGCAGAATCTTATGTAATCATACCGTGTGGCCCCGGCTAGGGGTGTTACAGATTTATGCGTAGTCACTACTGTACGTGACAGTCTAGAACAAGATTGGAAGGTCTTTGACATTTCAGACTTTTATTTGAGTATGTCATATCCGATAAGTCAAGATCGGAAGTCCTTATGGGGAGCCCAACTTGATTAAGTTATTGAACTGGTATAATCTCAAACCTTAGTATGGAGTGTAGAAAATGCTACAGTATACCTATCGGGTTTCAGGTGGAACTGAGAAGGACAGTGCAAACAGCCTAAATCGATTATGGCTGTCCACCTTATGCAGGCCACGATGATCTGGAATTTACTTGTCTTGCATCAGGCACGCTCATAAAATTCCCTTTTATTCTATAGTTGGACTTATTATTTCTGGTTGCTATATAAATCCCCGGATATACGTACTTCCTATCTTATACTATCCCATTCTACATCAGGCCCTCCATTTTGATAGATCTTTATTAGGGCCTATTATAGATTAGAGACTTTGGAGATTATAGTTACATTGATGATGTCCTTGCAATGGACTTGAGACCTCCCTCTATCAACTAGATGGGTATGGATACCAGTTCAATCGGCTCCTTGCAAATATTGAAATTAGTTATTCAACCAGACCCATTTTGGGCCTTCCCATTCCCTCGGAGTCAATTTTTTTGCCGCCAGCCCCCTCATTTGATCTTAGCTCCCTCAAGCGCCTACATGAGTGGATGTGATAGTGGTCACATACCACATCCCCCCCTTTTCTCCTTTTGGTTCTATTTTTATTTCCCATTTTCCATTTTCGTGTTAAAAATCAAGGCGGTAACTACCAGCGGAAACAATTATCCACTCTCGAATCACAGCCCAGACATTCAACATTCTACTCCGTACTTGCAGACAGCAATTCAGAAGATGGCAACCTCGGAAACGCAGCCCCTGATCAACAAAAACCCGGCTCTACAATCGTACTATGCCTCCCTAGAATCTAGAATTGGGTACCGGCTCATTTTAGGCGGCACTCGCCATTATGGATACTACGAGTCCGGCAGCTGGTGGCCGTTCCCCATCAAAGCAGCGCTTCAGAGGATGGAAGACCATCTCTTCAAAAGCTTGGATCTACCAGCTGGTGCCAGTGTTCTCGATGCTGGTTGCGGTAGTGGCTATGTTGCGATCCATATGGCGAATCGAAAGCTCAACGTTAAGGCTATTGATGTGACTGAGCGACACGTAGCTAGAGCTCAGAAGAATGTCATTGCAGCTGGGCTAGAAAAGGCTGTTATGGTCGAACTAGGGGATTACCACCATCTGGAAGAAATTCCAACTGAATCGCTGGACGGAGTGTACACCATGGAGACACTGGTGCATGCAACAGACACGAAAGCAGTGCTGGAGGGGTTCCTGCGCGTTTTAAAGCCTGGTGGCTCCCTTGTGCTACATGAATATGCACATATCACCCCAAAGGACGCGCCTGAGGCAACAAAGCTTCTAGGGCAAGTCAACGAGTATGCAGCGATGCCCGCCAACGCAGAGTTTGAAGCAGATACCTTGCTATTGTTGCTGGAGCAAGCCGGGTTTACAGATATAAAGCTGACAGATCTCTCGGAGAACGTGAAACCCATGCTACGCCTTTTCTTCATTCTTGCATACATCCCTTACCTTTTCATCAGGGCATTCAGCCTCGAGAAATACTTTGTCAATTCTGTGGCTGCGATTGTGGGCTACCGGTACTATGACATCCATCGCTACATGGCCATTCGGGCTACAAAGCCGACAACCGGGGATGAACATCCCGTGGAGTCTAAAAAGGTTCAATGAGCGAGTCACCCATCATTGTTTCATTCTAGTTTTCGCGAACATGAATGCACGAGATTGGCTATGATTTTTGTACATTGCGATGGAAATGTGAAAGGGTCCAATATTTTGTTTCTGTCATTCAATCATGTATAAATCCATAGAGGGCTGTGTTGTTTTGTGATGATTCTGCAAAGTGTTTAAAATATATATCAGTTAGAATGTAAACTGATCAATGTATATCGGGCAAACGACGTGCTGTCACACATGAGGCCAAAAGTCTATCTGATCAACGACGCTGCACCTCAGTGCTGTTGTTGATAGTAACAACAGCGATGGCGAAGACTCCGTTTTCAGCATTTCTTTCAGTCCTCTCCGTAGCGCGTCTAGTAGGGCTGCGAGCTAGTCCTGGAAGACTCGAACATACAGTCCAGGCTCGAGTTCTTAGCCGCGTGCACGCACCTTGAGCACTTTCGAGTATCGGCACCATAATCGGGTTAACTGGAGGGAACCTTACCGAAACTACCGGGTCGATCTTTCCCGTGCTAGGCTATTATCGCAGAAGGAGAGTTTGCGCGCATTACGACTACAGGATGTCAGTGTTAGGAAGTGGATTAGGGAGTCGGACGGTGCAGCTGATATATATGGGAATGATATTCGGGAATCGGAGACGCAGGCTTTGGAATTTAATTGAGTTTGTGACCTTGAAGGGGCTGAGAATGCCGGTGCGTAATCTTTTAGACTTCACGGCTGGTATGGAAGTCCTTGTTTACCAAGGCTGATTTCATTGAGTATTGTATGCTTGAGGAGCAGCAGTTCGCTGGTTTGCGAAATATTTCATCGCAGGCTTTTCAGATGGGGATTGTTCCTGGTGGGGGAGTGTGTTGGACGAAGAGGGATTGGGTTCCAAGGCGTTCAGAAACGGTCTTTCTATTTGCGGGGAACCTGGAGTTAAGTTTAGCTTTGTCCATGCTGGCAAATATTAGGTTCTAGTGAATGGGCAAGGGGTGGAAGACTCTACCGAGTTTGGCGGCTCTACCGTCGATCGAGAGTCCCACTTGACTACGAAGCCTACATGGTTGATCGCTCTAGCAATCTCAATGTTGTTAGCTGTTAGCTAGGTCAAGCTGCCAGCCTAGGTGGAAATGCTAGAATATATCAGGTTCTTATACAGCTTCTGGTATATCTGGTATATAACCGATAAAGTGCTGTTAGTAGGAAATGAGGATTGAAAATCGACAGTATTCCGACAATGATTCCCGAATTTTCGTCATCGAACGGCCTGAGAAACGAAATCCCGGAAATGGGTTTCGGTGAACAACCCCGGAGTAATCCATATGGGGTTTGAGTTTGAGGTATTCAGGTCTGCCGATCTCCGGGGGTTGTACCGGTTTTGGTCCGAAGGATCGGACCCACTGGCCATGTCTTGTGACATCAACACTCGGGGCCGGGGAAAACGTTCTGCCCCAAAACTATAATTTCCATAACTCGCCCTTCAATCAACTAATTAACTATTCACTATGACTATTCCCGAAATCTTGGTACAGGCAGCAGACTTCCTGACTAGTAATATGCTCACTGAGCACAATGATTGAGGTGTATAATATAAGCAAGTCTAGTAGTTCTTATAAAGTGGGAAGAGGGAATTGCCTCACGAGAGGCGACTTTGAACCGGAGGGGCTTTTACCTTTTTGCCTAAAATACAGGATGAGCTTAGATGAAACCTGCCAAGCGCAACATGTTGTAGGAATGATGATGGTGGCACGGCATTCGAAATCACCAATTTCGGAGTAGTTCCGACCCGCACCATGTGCTCAGGTCAGGCCAGGCCAGTCGCTTCTCGTGGCATGGGGCTCGGAATAACATCGGCAAGACTACGTATCGGCGTCTGTATTTGTAGAAACCATGTGAGCGCTTGAGCAACTTGCTCTTCTTACGCGTTCTGGTTCTATGAGGCTGAAGAAATTGAAAGCCCTGGCCCTCGATATGCTTCTTTCTTAGCTTAACACAACTAACTGTACGTGGTTTAAATCGATCTTGGTTAACGAATTGGTTCAAATTATGTCTCGGAGTCAGCCTCTCTCGGCTTCAATTTCCACGGGTTCGTGTTTTCTGTCGGGAAGTCTTCGGCGAAAACCACTCGGTGCCCTCAGCCAACCCGCGGTCCAACGGAGCCGTCCGGCTCGGCAGTTGGGTATAAGGAAACTTTGCTCCTGCCGGTTCCGTAAGGTTCCATTTGTCTGACCAACATCTTTGGCGATAAAGTGGAGGGGAAAGTTTTTGTTAAGTGGACTCGGAAACTTGGTCACTCATCTACTCGATCGAGCTAGGAATGCTGGGCCGTGAGTTCCCGGTCCAAAAGGCTTATGGTCTGTAATATTACAAACCGTAAATGCCAAAAATGTGCTACGACTAACATATTTTGGGGTTCTCTCGTGATTGAAAGAAAACTTCCGCAGTCTCAGTGGGGATATACTATACCTAGGTAGTCGTCTAGTCGTCTAGTCGGAAATGCTGGGCCGTCAAGTGCTGGGGCAATGTATCTCCTGACCAGCATTCCTTGTATATATTACTAGGTAAAAACCTACACAACGCCACAATTAATAGACACTGGATACACATGCGACAACGCTAGAAAAAAAAAGAAGAAAAGAAGTTCATTGGCGGGGACTCTGGGGTCTTGTGGGGTCTTGTGGGGGTCTGGGGCATGGAGGTCGGGGGATTGGGGTGAGAACAATATCACGCAAAGATTTTGGTTGAACGGCCCTTTATATATATAGAGGCCCTTTGGTCCCAGCTTTTTCTCTTTTTTTCCTTCTGACCTCACACAAGCCTTCTTATATGATCGCTTCGACAAAATGAGTGACGACTATGTTGAAAAACCCGACGCCATGGGCAAAGAGTTCATCGACGAGCTCACGCCCGAGGAGCGTCAACATGAGATCGAGGCTCGCGACCTACAGAGCCATGAGTACCTCAACAATGAATCAGCGTATGACCGGGTGGCCTTCGCCCAGATACCCGTGCACATGAGGAGCCCGCGCATGCTCGTTATCACGTTGGGTGTGTTCGCTGCGTTCAGCGGTATGCTGAGTGGATTAGATCAGTCAGTTATCTCCGGTGCGCTGCCTGGTATCCGCAAGCACTTCATCGCGTCTGGCGAGTGGGCGAGCTTGGACGACCCGAAACTGGCAACCGATATTTCACTGATTTCTTCACTGATGCCACTAGGCGCAATGGCCGGCGCTCTCCTCATGACGCCCCTGAATTACTATTTTGGACGCCGCAACTCTATTATCATCTCATGCTTGTGGTATACACTAGGAGGAGGACTTTGTGCCGGCTCCCGCTCTGTGGCAATGCTGTTTGCAGGCCGATTCATTCTGGGCATCGGTATCGGAATCGAAGGTGGCTGTGTCGGTATCTACATCTCGGAGTGTGTGCCGCCAGCAGTGCGCGGTAACCTGGTGTCGGTGTACCAGCTGATGATCGCATTCGGAGAGATCATCGGATACGCGGCAGGCGGCGTCTTTTTCGACGTTAAGTCAGGCAGCTGGCGCTGGATGCTGGGCTCATCCCTCTTGTTTTCAACGATCCTGCTGGTCGGTATGTGCTTCCTGCCAGAATCACCCCGTTGGCTGGTATCCAAGGGCAAGCACGGACGCGCGTGGCAGGTGTGGAAGGCGCTGCGCGATATGGCAGACCCGAAGAACCTGGACGAGTACATCGCGATGGAAGTGGCGGTCAAACAGGATGCCGACCGGTCCACCGGCGAGCCATGGTACAGCAGATACCTGGAAGTGTGCAGACACCCGCGCAACCGTCGTGCGCTTGTCTACGCCACGGCGATGATCTTCTTCGGACAGATGACGGGCATCAATGCGATCATGTACAACATGTCGAACTTGATGGCCAAGATGAATTTCAGCGATCGCGAGTCAGTGCTGATGTCGATGGTGGGCGGCGGCGCGCTGTTCTTGGGAACCATTCCTGCCGTTTTCACGATGGACAAGTTCGGCCGTCGCGTGTGGGCACAAAACATTCTCATGTTCATCGTGGGTCTGGTGCTTGTCGGCGTCGGCTATCTATACACAAACAGTGGTCTCGATTACTTCAATGCGCACAGGGCAACTGCCTTGGGATTGTTCTTCTCTGGCCTGGTGCTGTACATGTCGTTCTTCGGAGCGTATTCGTGCCTGACCTGGGTGGTTCCAGCAGAGAGCTTTGATTTCAACACCCGCAGCCAAGGAATGGCGATTTGCTCTGCATTCCTTTATTTGTGGTCCTTCATCGTGACATACAACTTCGAGGGCATGCAGAAGGCTATGACCTACACCGGCCTGACGATCGGTTTCTTCGGCGGGCTGGCCGCGGTGGGCTTTGTTTACCAGCTGTTGTTCATGCCTGAGACGAAAGACAAGACACTGGAGGAGATCGATGAGTTGTTCTTGATGCCGACGAGTAAGCTAGTTGCCCTGAACATCAGCAATCTGATCAAGCACTGGCGATGGGTGCTGGGCGGGATGCGAGAGCCGGAGCAGACCAACACCCAGAATGCCTGAGAGTTGTTCTTTTCACCGAACCAATGTTGATGGTATAAAGAGTGATGAAGCTACTCAAGTTGAGATGTAACGAAAGCATGTGGACCAATTTACTCCTGTTTGAATATCTATTATTGAATGATGGTTTAATTTTAAAGTTAGCTTACTATTTATTGAACATTATTAGAACTGTGTTTTCTTCTATTTAGAGCTTTATGCATTCCCGGTATCTTGAGTAGTCTTTTCTTTAGCTCACAGTAACGAGGCTGCCAAGGTGGGTAACATTGAAGTAACGGTGGCTGCTGCAGTTGCAAAACCCCGGCGGACAGGGTACCTAGGTAGGCATATATATGATAGCACTCTTACAGTCAAGATTGATCATCAGATTGATTCAAATATCATTAGCTAATGAAACGAAAAATTAAGCAAAGAGAGAACCTAAAGCGCTTTTGGTCAAAACACCATCGCTGAAATGCTGCAAAAGAAAAATCAAACATAAGGATTGCCACCCAAAGTATGCACAGAGGAAATACGTGACAAAATATCGTCACAAATTCCTAAAGAAAGCGAAAGGGTATCAAAGGGGGGTGTAAGTGTGGTGAGGCATAGAGGAAAAGAAAGAAAGAGGCAAACACAGCAGACTAGTATGCTGAGCAAAGTTCATGAATCATCGTTTCTGGTGGAGAACCTTTGCTTCGAACTTCAATTGCGGGAGGAATTCGAGTTGACGCGCGAGGTAGAGTTAGAGCTAGATTTAGCCCGTGGAAGATCACGAGCAAAGGAGTTTTGGTGAATCTCCTCTGGAAGTAGAAGATCGGGTAGGTGATCTGGATTGGATGCCAGACTGCGCGGACGTGAAAGAACACCACCAAGAGCAGGATTATCCTTTTCGCGATGCATGGTGTCGACCAGGTTCCGGGTTCGGCGGCGATGTCGGCGAAGATACTCATTCGGAACAGGGTCAACTTGCTTTTTCACAGCGGGTACGAGGTTGAGGTAGATGGGGAAGATAGCACCGGCGCAGAAGAGCGCGACTATAACGCAGAAGGAATATGACGCGCCGTGTGCAAGGTATGCCGCGTACTCAGCAAACGGGAAAAAGGTGCCGCCGCTGATTGCCATCGTCAGCAGGACGGCGGCTGTTTTCGTATGTTTGGCTGTGCCGCGTAGGGAGATGGCGAAGATAATACTGAATGCGCCACTCTCGAATAGGTAGAGCAGCATTGCCATGACGATTGCTGCTGTGCCGCTTGTTTTCATGCAAAGAATGGAGCAGACGATCATACCGATGTAGCTGACCATCAGAATCCAGCGTGGTTTGAGGAACCACTGCGCAAACGCGGCCAAGAAGCGACCCACGGCGAAAACACTATGTCCGATAGTCAGGAAATCGAATGGTGCGAGTGATGAATCTGGACGGGCGGCAATAACGAAACGTTGGAGAGCTGTCGAAAGGACTTCTTGTCCAGCTACGTAGAAGAACTGAGACCAAATTCCCAGACCAAGAGTCAGCCAAACGACTGGAATACCGACGACTTTGGCCATATTGTCTTCTCGGCGTCGATTTGCTAGTTCTTCTAAATCTTCGTCTGACGCTTCAGGGATTGGTAGGTAATAGAACGCCACTGCCAACAGCACATCGAATAGAGCAATGCCAAGATATGCCCATTGCACGTCAACCAAAGATGCAACGTCCTGAACCTTTTTGAAGAGAACACGTTTTGCCAGGAGCGGCGACAAGACGCTTCCCACAGCTTGCACACCCTGTGAAATGTTGAGTCTGATCTCGGAATTCTCAAGTGGTCCGCATAGCGCAATGAACGGATTTGCTGCAGTCTCCAAGACTGCTAGACCAAACCCGACAATGAAATTTGACACAATGAAGGCAGGCGTGGAAGTTAGGACGGCGGAAGGCCAAAATATGAGGGTCCCACATGCATAGATGCAAAGCCCAGTTATAAACGTGGACTTGAATCCCCATATTTTCAAGACGGGTTGGCCAACCAGTAGAGGACCAACTACGTATCCGCCGAAGTACGCGCCATGAAGACCCAATGAATGCCATGGACCTAAATGGACGATAGTCTTAAATTGGGAATTCAGAATATCAAGAAAGCCGTATGCGAAACCCCAAAGGAAGAACAGTAGCGTGGTCAATGCAATTGGTGCAATTGATTCTCTGTTGTTTAGCTTTAGCATACTTTCCGGATTCTTCATGTTGACAAAATCGAAGAAAGTGATATCTGGTGCATAAGATGCGCTAGTATGGGTTCCTCCCTCTGTATCAGGGGGTGCTGTTTCTGGGTGACCCAGGAAATCCAATAGGCCCATGGGTTCTGAGTCCTGGGAGTTAGGTTGACCAGTGGAGACACCACCAACTTGGTTTTGTAGACCCTTATTTCCTTCGTTGCTCGGTGGCAATGGTGATAGAGACGGGGATCCTGGCAAATCCAGGGCTGCAGCGGGAAGCGGCACTGCAACCTGACTTCCCCCTGGTGCGGCTGTAGAGAGACCATGAGGCGAAGAAGTTGATGTATCATCATTTGTATCTCTAATCAATTTCGGAACAAGACGAGTGACGAGAGGTTTGAGACTCGGCACACAACCGCAAATGATCGACAGGTTGACTTCGACGACAGACCACATAAAAGATAGCGACGCGTACCCTGCGAAACCCCTGCTGTTAGCTCACTGAAAAGTTGTGTCAAATATGGGAGATGGGCGACTCGTACAACTGAAATCTACCCCTCCGATGTTTTGAATATGAATAGACTTGACTTCCAGCGAACGAGAGATGGCAGCCTGTTGAAGAAAGGCAACTCGGACCACATCGACCACGGCCACAAAGAAACCAAAAGAGAAAGTGACCACCAGAATAATCTTTTGCTTGAAAGGTAGGCGCATTTTTGTCAAAAGCAGCATCGGAAGCAACAGGATAGTGAGATCTGTAATGATATTCACCGGGGACGAGGAGAGGTACAGGGTGACAATGTCGGTGCAATTTGCATGGGCCGGGACGTCGGCGAGGAATACTGCGCCGATAGGATTACATTGGAAAACATTGACCATTGTTAATGCAAAGCCCGCTGCGTTCACTACAAACAGAGTGACATAGTTTGCATATTGGAAAACCTTCTGATTGCGCGTCAAGGTTAGGTAGAAGACAAGGATTGAGGTCTTAACGGCCATTAACGCCGGATTCTAGAGGGTTGTCAGCATGCCATTTTTTTTTAAAAAAAAACTTATTGGCCTGCGGAGTAATGAAGCGGAGTAAAAATGGCAGTTGTAACAAAGGGCAGTTGTAACTGACGTAGAGGACCGTAAATGCGTAATTGGCCTTATTAAAAGCGAGTTCATTTTCGGGCTTAATTTCGCTCGAATGGAGACCAAGACCTTTCTGGACGGCAAAGAAAAGCGAGAAGGAAAAGCCGAAATCAATTATCTGCCGACTGGTTAGCCTCCAAGCTCTATCACGATGCTCCAATCATGTGCCCGGTTCGCCAATATCGAGTATCGAGTCCGTTCTCGCTATAGCCCCGGGTACATGCAGGGATCAAGTCAAGGAATCCTACCCATGCGATCAACATCAACCAGTCGTGTAACCCAATCCGCCTCACCACAAATATTCGGGAAATGAAGCGAAGGGCGACAAAGATAGTGGCGATCGAGAAAAAGATGACCGAAACACTTAGCGTAGCTTGTTGACGACCCTGCATGACAAATTGATGGTGGACTGTCCCAGCGGACAGTCCGGACAGTCCAGTTCTAGCAGGCCCAAGTGTAGCGCAAAATATTCCAGACGATTGAGCTCTTCAAAGTTTATTGTAAAATCGCGGTCGGAGGAGGGCTGAAATGGTGTGTGTGCGGAGGCGTCATCGTCTCGTTTCCCGACGGAGTCCAAATCCGGGGTATGGAGGACCTGGGGAGCAAAGAGAATCGGAGGAACTAAGATTCAATATTTGGTTGAAGATATTGAGAAAGAGAAAAGGAGAAAAAAAAGGAAGTTGAAGACGTCAAAAGGAATGTGGGGAGAGTGAAAATTAGGACCCTTTTACCCCGGCTTTGGCCCACCAATCACCGGGAACTTTGTCTTCTTATCCTTTTCCTTCTGAGGCTACAAGGCCAAAGCTATGATGCTACACAAATATACAAATACAAAACACAAGTACAAAGACAAATACAAATACTCTTTCTGTCCAGGGATTGTCCCTAATGAAGACCCCCACGTTTGTCTTACCAAATGAGCATCTTGGCACAACCGAAGAAAGCGAGACGCTCAGCTTATGACAAAGCAACAACCGGTTCGAGCATCTCTTGGAATATGATACCATGCGGATTACGTGGTATTATGACCCCTTGTTTACAGGGTACTTGTCCGATTGCTCTGTCAGGGGCTGTACTGGTCTGCCCCTATATAGGCAATTCATTGATCATGGCCCTTGCACATCAGCCCTTCCGTCTTCCCAAATAACGGGGTTTAACGCATTGGAATACACGCGGCAGTTACTGTATTGAGTTTGCCCAGTTTGCTTAAGTGATGCGAGGCTGCGCTGAGGGATTTAGTAAATGAACTCCGGCGTGAGACTGGCTGTTCCGGGATATTTGTGATCGACGGTGATCTATTCGCCAATTTTGGTGTGATGCATCAGGCCAAACGCTGCAGCTTACCTGCTGCATACACCGAAGCAGCAGATATGAGCATGGATATTGGTTATATTGTTGTCTACCACCAGAGCAATATCCTGCAATTCTTCGTTCGGGACAACCAATTGGTCTCCTATTCCCGCACGACAGATTTATTGAGTCATCCCATCGGAAATCCTGCAGGCACTAAACTTGGCATATACAAGGATTGGTAAGATGGCCCGGCGCATCCGATCATGATCTTTATTGTCACTAGATGAGCTTCATGGTGTCATGCATACCGATCGTTCACGTAGATTCTGCTACTACAGTTTCGTTTGTACACCACGATGACTTTCATTTTGAGATCGCAAGTATCGGGAATATGCGAACATGCCAAGAGGACCTCGACGGCGTATTATCATCAGCCCCTGAAACCAGCGGCTTCGCAACGTTACAATGAACTACCTGCTAGCTCCTTGGCTGCGTTTCTTATTTCAGTATGTAGTCGCGAGAACCCCTCCCGGTCAATTTGCTTCTAGCAATTCCCGCTGCTATACGTTTTATTGTATCTTTCTCTCCGCTCGCACATGCATTTTACCTAATGATAAATGTACCGACTACAATGTAGGTATCTCGAGAGAAACACATAATACTACTCTACTGCTCATCACATGGCAGAAGGTTGTCCCAAGGTTATGTCGGAACCGAACAAGATCTTTGCTATGCTGGTATGTAGCTGCTGGTCCTTAGTTCAATTCTTCTAAGCGAGCTGTAGGATCACCTTCTATTTAGCAAAGTACGAAACGGTCTGGCCAACTGCTCGTGATCCGTGATACTTAAGATGCCCACTGCCCAGTGGTTCGTATCAACGCCGGGAAGACATAGAGTGCCCTGACTTCTTCCGAGGTTGTCCTCGTCAAGTTAACCGCTCTGTCTAGTCAATTCTCGTCAAGATGAGACTCAACACCTTGCTGCTAGCGTTCGGGCTTTCGGCGTCTCTCCGGGGGGTACAAGCTGAGACTCAAGTTGAGGAGTCCATCGCTTCTATCTGGGACGACTTCAAAAATGCCGTGAACTGCGGTGCTTGCCAGGTATGCTTACACTCAGCACTTCCATTACATATAAGGTCTATACCTGACTCTATGCAATTTTACAGGTTCTCCTCGGTAGCATCAAAGTCACCGCAGAGATTGGTGAGAAATTCATGGTCGATGTTTTCACCGGGCTGTGCAAAATTAGCGGGGTATGTTGGCAGCTCTCGTGGGCTTGCTAGCTCAATTCCATTAATGACAGTTATACAGGCCGAGGACCCAGATGTGTGCACCGGGATCATCAAGAAAGAAGGACCTGCCCTACATGGTGCTTTCAAAGCTTTACACCTTAACTCCGATCCCTCCAAGACTCTGTGCGCTAGTTTGCTTGGGCTCTGCAAGCACCCTGATGTTCACCCCTACAGCCTAACGTTCCCTTCACCCAAGCCAAAGACTGTGAGGCTGCCATCTAGCGGCAAGGCACCGCTTAAGGTCGTCCATTTCAGCGATACACATGTGGACCTCCTCTACGAGCCTGGATCAAGTTACAAATGCTCTAAGCCAATCTGTTGCAGATCCTGGTCGGATGAATATGCACCGGGAAACACGGAACACCCATGTGGACCATTTGGAAACACAAAGTGTGACGCTCCACAAACACTTCAGGAGAGCTTGCATGCTGCTATCGCAGACATTAATCCAGATTTCTCCATTTACACCGGCGATGTGGTGGCCCACGATATCTGGCTGGTTGACGAAGCCGAAGCTCTGAGAGGGCTCAATGCCACATACAGTGCAATGGAAAAAGATATCGGCACTGTGTACGCTGCCATAGGCAACCATGATACTGCACCTCTCAACCTCTTTCCTCCAGATGCTTCGAGTGAAGCTGATCCGCAATGGACGTACGCAGCCCTTGCAGAAGATTGGTATGGACTCACAGGCGTTCCTTCCGTCAGATCTGCGGATCAATTTGCCTCATACTCAGCCGTCCATCCCAACAGCAATCTGCGTATCATTTCTTACAACAGCATTTTCTACTACATGTACAACTTTTATATGTACCAGGAACCAATGGAAAAGGACCCACGTGGACAGTTCAAATGGCTCATCAGGGAACTGCAGGCCGCTGAGGACGCGGGCCAACGTGCATGGCTGATCTCCCACATCCCATCCGGTGTACCTGACCACTTCCGCGACCATTCAGAGTACTTCGACCAGATCGTGCAGCGCTACGATGCCACCATTGCAGGACTATTCTATGGTCATACGCACAGAGACGGGTTCCAGATCGCATACTCCGACTACAACAACCGAGACTGGAACACAGCTACTGCGATAGGATATATCGCACCAGCGGTGACGCCCACAGAAGGCTCACCCTCTTTCCGCGTCTACGAGATTGATCCTGTTACCTTTGGCGTCCTAGACTACACTCAGTACATCGCCAACATCAGCGACCCATCCTTCCAGATAAAGCCAGAATGGGTACCCTATTACTCCGCCAAAGCAGACTATGGATCCAAAATCTCTCCTCCACTCACCGATTCAAAAGCCGAGATTAGTCCGGCTTTCTGGCATAACGTCACTGTCGCCATGGAACGTGATTCAACCATTTTCCAAGATTACTGGGCGAGACGCGTTCGCGGATTTGAAGTCGAGAGCTGCAATGACGCCTGCATGAAAAATGAGATCTGCCTTCTTCGTGCCGCTAATGCACAGTATAACTGTGATAAGCCGAAGGCTTTTGACCTTTCTAAGCGAGATGAGCAGAAGGGTGATATCTTGCTGGAAAAGGAGCCTCATATTGACTGCGATCATGCTGGGATGGCAACACTGGTCCCAAAGATCGCATATCGGGCTAGGCTTGAGCGGAGAAAGGAGCTTGAGGCTTGAGAGGCTAAGACCAGTCGCTTAGTAGGTAGTTGATACAATTTACAATTTAATGGGGGTCAGTAATAACCAACGAATTTTGATAACCTTTATCATCAGAATGTCGTTTATTTGTATCACTGCTTGCATCTAGTTTAAGCACTGAAATAACATGTGCTTTGGAGGGGGTAAAGAGCGGTGGTTATAGAAGACGGTCGGTTTGCAGGCTACCCTACAACAGTCTATGCTATAAAGATTCACCACCTCCACCGTGGCGCTACTAGCGTATAAAATAGCATAGTATTTAATATGGTATTTTACAAATTGATACTACATTATTCTTTAAAAAATAGGGTTCTCAACCTTCTAATTCTCAACTCTCTATCCCATTTCTCATATTGTTATACTATATACTAACTTAGTATTTAGTAGCACCCCCCTAAGCATTAATAACCGCCTAGCATCTTTCAGGCATACTCTCAATCAGCTCATTTAAGAAACCCTCCGGTATAGCATCCCAAGTATCACGAATAACCCCTCGGAGCATAGTAGGCGTCATATACTAATCACTATACTTCTCTTCAATCTAATCTTTCATCCAATTCTATATAGCTTCGATAGGATTTAAATCCGGCGAAAAAGTAGGCCATACCATTATATATACACTAAGTTCCTCGAAGTATTCAATTATTTCTTTAGTAGCATACCTAGGCGCATTATCTTATATAATAATCGGGTTTTACTCCTTTCGAAGACGATAAAACCCTTCTATTAAAGGAGTAATATACGAGACATAACCTTTAGCATCAATCTAACCCTATTCCTTCTCCTAAAAGAGAGAAGGACCTTTTTTAAGGCCTAAAAACGAAGCCTAAAACATCAATCCTCCACATTTCCGGCGTCGAGGTCGAAGATAGTTAGGGTACCTTTCTTTATTAGCTCGCCGAGTCACTCGCATCCTCTAGTGATATCTAGGAGTCACCTAAGTCTTATCAGTCTAGATAATTCGACACCAATCATCACGAGTCTAGTTAATATAAGCACGCGCCTAAGTAAGACGTTTAAAGATATTCTTCTCCTTCATATCAGGTCGACTAAGCGTAATACGCTAGTGATATCCCCTTACAGCCAGAGTTCGTCGAAGTGTATTAGCTAAGATATCAAGAGATAGAATATCAACTAGTTTTTTATACAGAAGCCGGCGATTGATCTTATTTATAGTGATAAAAGTAATAATATTATCAACCTCACTTCTAATCAACTTTAGGATTCGACCTATAGGCTTCCGAGGCGTCGGGGTACCTCGTAAAATCGCCTAACGTACTTGGTTCCGGGTAATACCGAGGTGGTTTATAATCCTTTACTTTGACCACTCGATATTATCCAAAGTAAGCACTTAGATAGTAGTATCCCGCTCTAGCTAGCTCCAACGTTATAGTTTACGGTTAAAATCAACCATCGGAAAGGTCTCAATAGGTATAGTAGCGATAGCGGAGTTGGTGGCATCGGCGGCGTTAGACTCGGTATCAGAATCCGGAGGTTTAGGGGGGGGGCTTGGTGTACGGGGGATCTCGTAAATAGGCGGCTCGGTGAATTCCATCTTGAATTGAATTGAATTGAATTGTATAGTAGAGAGGGTAGTTGAAGAAGGAAGAATTCAAGAGCATAGTAATACACATTTAATACAGAGCGCTAAATTTAATTAGGGCTAAATTATGCAGATCCCTA